>VYZT01058740.1:103538-127222 GCA_013400735.1 Pomatostomus ruficeps | reverse complement strand
GGGGGGGGAGGGCGGGCAAGGGCACTGCAAGAGCCTGAAACTGAAGCAGAGTCCTGCTGCCTTGGGGTGCTGTGTCTGTCTGCGCTCCTGTCTCTTAATTGCCATCATGTGGGGGAGCGGGCAGGGTGGTGACAGCTGCGACAGGCGGGACGCATCCCAGCGGAACCCTCAGCCCCGCATCTCTCCGCGCAGCCACGCACCGCAGCCTCGGCCGGCGGGCCGGAGGCCGAGAGGGAGCGCCGGGGGCAGGGGTGCGCCGGGGAAGCCCCTTCCCTCGCCCCATCACTGGGCCGACCTCCCGGCGGCTTCTTAGCCACGAAGGGCTTCACTTCCCTCGCCCCGCTGCTCTCCGCGGCAGCCCGGGGAGAGGACAGTCCGGCGGGTCCCTGACCGCCCCCCCTGAGCTCCCCTTTCCCTGGAAGCCGTACAAAGAAGTGGCTGGCAGAGATACTTGTTCATCATCTTCGTTGTCATAGATGGTATGTTAGCGTGCCAAGGGAAAGCTGAACTGCTCCAATCCACCACTACAAAGAAAGCCAGCGTGTAGCCAGAGACAAAAATGGGCAAAGGGCAAGCCGGCAACAACATAAAACCATGTAGTTGCAGAGGTGTTCATTGTCTAAAAGCCAAGGGAAATGCTTCTGTAGGCCTGCTCTTCACCAGAGCTAAGATAGATGAATATTAAAATTTCACTTTTGTGAACAACACACCTCCTCACACCTGTGAGCCCGTCAGGAGAGCAGGGCCAGGATTTATGTCAGGCTGGTGTCCTGCCCCAGTCAGCATGGTCTGAGTTGGATCATGTAGAAGAAGGTGCGTGAAGGGCTGATGTGGACATGTAAGAAATAAATAGCTTCCCTGAAACTTTCCTCCTGTCCTTGTGAAGGAATGGGTCCTTGCATTCAGGTGGTTTCATTAAAGAAAATACTCAGAAGAAATTCAGCACCCCATGTACTGAGACAGTTATTTCCTCTCTACTTCTCTTCCCTTCCACATTTTTAGCTAAAAATAGGGTCCTAGCTTTCAAAGTTTGGAGTTATCCTGATTTTCATTTAATACAGCCTCATTTTGAAGAGGATTATCTATTTTAATATCTAGTTCAGCTCCTAAGTACTATCTGTATGTTATAGAAACTATACAGTAAAAATATTGACAGAACTGTGGGACAACTCATGCAATCCTTAAACTGGCAAGACTTCTGTAAGACTGTACGCTTGGCCCCGGATAATCTCTTGAAGGACTTGATTTGGCACATAAAATTTACTGTGAGTAGAGTTTTGAGTATTTCAAATGAAGAAGGCTCTATTCTGATCTCAAATATGTGGATTCTCTTTTCTAAGTACCTTAAATTAGTTTTCTGCACTTACTATAGGACATGACAGTGCTTTTTTTGTTCTTTTGATGCACTAAGCAGCATGTATCCAAATATTTGAAATGATGACAACAATTAAAGACTACATTTGGACTGATATGAAAGATGCCAGACACACTAACTTAGCTATAGTAGTGTATAAAACACGCTTAATGTAAGATTTAATCTCAGTTAAAATTGCTTGGTACCATGTATCAAGTAATATGATATTTTGGTAAAAGCTTTACAGAAAAAGCCTCAATAAGAAATCTGAAAGTATAGCATGTTCAGATGTAATGGGAATTTTAAAATTCTTTCAGTGGATCAGTTGTATTTGAGATACTACATATACCAGATAAATGGCGTGCTGCCACTTATATTACTTAAAGAATCCATAATTACGAAATATTTCCTCCCAGTATTTTTTATTTGTGCATATGTAGAGAATAATTTAAAATGCCCAGGCCTTAAAAAAGGATTATCAAAACAATAATACTGTGGTGTTTGTAGTGCTGAATAATATATAAGGTAATGATCAATAGTCCCTTACAGGGAATACTTTTCATCTTTACATTAGCTTGGCTATAAATTTTCCCTATTGGCTTCACCTTCTACTATGTTAGATCTACGTGATTCATGCCTGCTATTGATTAGTGCGCAACTATTTTGTGGGAGATGCCAAATTAATTGTTAAAAAAAGCCACAAAAGTGCTTTTTTATTGGCCACGTGAGGCTCAACACATACTATACTGTTATTTCATTATTTCATGTACATGTAGTTTCCAATAAGCTTTAAAAAAATAGTTACACAGTATGCTTAGACATGAAAACTCATATAATATATTGAAAATGCTACTTTGTGCAGGACACACTTTATTTTGTGACTAAGAAAGTAGTGTAATACCACAGCATGCTTCTGAATGTTGCTGGATAACTTCCTGTGAGATCATTACAGTCTTAGATTAGC
The DNA here is from genome assembly GCA_013400735.1 of Pomatostomus ruficeps. Lineage (NCBI taxonomy): Eukaryota > Metazoa > Chordata > Aves > Passeriformes > Timaliidae > Pomatostomus > Pomatostomus ruficeps. The sequence continues at coordinate 124,904 of VYZT01058740.1, read as the reverse complement.
ACTCCCAAATAGGAAGAAATTTCCATTTTTTTACACAAGACTACTAGGCTTATGCCAGGTTTGGCTGGTAGCATCCTTATTGAAGAGGTAAGCAATTTGCAGGGAAGGCTGCCAGAAAATCCCCAAACCCTCAGAACCAGATGAGCCAATACTCAATACAGATACTTGCTGTACTGTGCACACGGATGCTGAACCTTGGAGATTTGAGAAGCAGTGCTTCTCTGCAAAATATTCTTTTCTCTAAGTACACAAATGTATGCCTAAGCTTGCTACTATGTCCATGGGAAAACTTAATTATGTACACAACATTACACTTAGGTGTAGGATGTTTTAACTTCTGAATTTTAGATGAGTAAATAATAACACGTCAGAGAGAATGATTACTATCTAAACAGAAACACATGAAACTGGACTATGCTAAGGATTTTCATTTCTCAAGCCTCTGGAAGATCATACTGTGAGTAAAACTTTCCCTGTATTCCTGATTCGTTGATGTCTGTGAGTAGATCTTTTGGTTCCACGTGTAACATTGTTTTATTTTACAATTTGGATTAAAATGTATTTTTCAGAATTTATTTTGCAAGACAAGTTTCATAGGTTCCTCACTTCCGCTCATTTTGACAATCTAAAAACTTTTTTTTCTCTGTATGTATTATCTGTTGGGCAAATCAGTATAACTGAGCTTAAGATATGTGTTTAGGAATGATGAGAAAGATTGAGAGCAATCTTTTCATTTGACATGTCAATGCTGTCTGCAATGCATCATTCTAACAAAGACCCAAAGTACTTTAAGTATTGTGTATTAATTTGGTCCTCATCTTCTTTCAAATAACTCAGACAATGGGGGAAAAACCTTGAAAATACTGACACTCAGGGACCAGTCATATATGGAAAAAAAATCTTTCAATGGAAACAATATGTACATTGTTTGCTTTTTCCTTCATTTCATAGGTATACTGGAATTTATCAGTATAGCAGTGGGCTTGGTCAGCATCCGAGGAGTCGACAGTGGACTCTACCTTGGAATGAATGAGAAAGGGGAATTGTACGGCTCGGTAAGCTCCTGCTAGCCTCGGGCACTTAAGATCCTTACATTCTGTGGGGGAAACACCTGCTAGCTCCTACAAGCTCCCATTGCACTCTGTGTATGTGCTACTCGAGCACTCTTTCTGCTCTTCCTGCTCTAAATATCTTGCAAACTAATTCAAAACAAGACCCAGTGGGTGACATAACGAATGTGGGAGAGGGAAAAGGTGACAAAAGCAGGGATGAGTAATAATGCAGATGAATGGCAATTTAGAGACAAACAATAGAGACTGATGGCCAGAGCTGGTCACTGAGGACTATAGGACGTACTATAAGATTTGTAAATATCTCCTGTCAGTAGCAACCTAAATGGAGACAAAGCGGCTTCCTTTAGCATGTAGGCAGAGAGCTTTCTAGGATCTGACAAAATAAGGTAGAGGGGGAGGGAAAGGGTGGCATATGTGGATGAGAAAATGAGAAACAGGAGTGTGACAAAAGTTATAAAAAGTATAAGAATGAGGGCAAGAGGCTTGGTGGTCTTGTCCTGAAAGTTTCGCTGGTGCTCCCTGAGGGATGGCAGCAGGAGTGAGTAACGGGTGTGAGGGAGGAGTAAAACTTGGTATTTCAGATGTGGGAGTTTGCCAGCCTACCTGCAGCTGATGGGTGACTGTTCTTGGCAACATGAACTGCCTTCCAGCAGAGAGAGAGAGAGTGTGTGTGTGTGTGTGTGTGTGTGTGTGTGTGTGTGTGCGCATGTGTCTGTATGACGTGGCTCTTACCTGGGAGTATTTGAGGCATCTGATGTACAATGGGGTTCGTCCCCTGGGTGGTTTGTGGGCAGGTACATCTGAAATTGGCAGATAACTCCCCAGATGGTAGAAGGCAACCTCTTCTAGAAGTAAAATACCAACCTCCCAAGTTTACAAGGACTAGAGAAGCAGTTTTATTTGAGGAAGAGGATGGCAGGTTTGAAGAGTAAGCAAATGTGTGAAGCGAAGTGAAGATGTGCATTCAAGGGGGTTCATTAGAAGCAGAGGAGAAGGTGACAATGAAATGATAGTGTAAATGTTGCAGAGAAACACTCAAAAAGAAGTTAAAGCGATAGAAAAGGGCTCTGAATGTAGTTGAAGATACCTGTGTCACAGGGGAGTAGCAGTAACAGGGAAAAGGGTGGGGATGGCAGTGAGAGTAGGAGAAAACATGAGATGGTAGTGGTGAGTGGGCAGGTGAAAACAGAAGGAGTAAGAGGGAAGTCCAGCTTCCATGTATATTATCCACATAGGAGTGTGAGGAAGTGAAACCAGGAAAGTCCATCAGAAGTGTTTTTATAAGGGTGTCTAGGTTAACTGATCTCTTTCTGGTAAAATTTTGTGTGAGAGAGAGGAAGGGGATTATCTTCTGAGCAAAGAGCAAGCTGGACGAGGAAGCTGAAAGATACAGATAGTGACAGTGTATGTGGAAGGCAGAAAAAGAGGTGGTAGAATGAGGGGCAAGGCTGGGTTGGAGGATGTGCGGACATGGGAGAAGGGGAGATGCAGAGATTGTGAGAGCCAGTGAGTGGGAAGGGCCAAAGAAAAGGAATTTACCATAAATGTCAATATGGAGGAGGTAAAGTTTGGCAGGATGGAGAGGGAGTGAGAAAACAAATGGATGCAATGACAGATGTAAACAAGTTGCCTGTGAGGAGTAAGTTGTCATAAGTCACGATCCTTGTGCAGCTGATGAATGTGATAAAGAATTAGCAAAGTACATGAGTATATCAGATTCAGTTAGGCAGCAAAACGGCAGAACAACAACAGTAATAGGAATCACTAATGTTGATAATCATCAGTAAGAGTAATTGTTTAAACATATAAACATAGTGAATCAGTTACTCTGCATTTCAGATATTCGGAGAAAGGAAATGTGGTTATTGATAGAGCTTAAATGCATAGACTTGGGGAAACAAGTGTTACATCACTTTTCTGTGCAATTTATGCTTTGTATTTGCAATATGTTTGGCTGTCAGAATGAATTACTCAAGACATTCTTTGTTGAAGAAATATGGACAAGAAATTCTTTGTAAATTACTAAGCTTTCTGCATTTATAAAATAGTTGTTCCATGAACAGCAGTTTTAAAGCAGCCTGCTTTCCTAAAGAGTTGTGTCTCCCAGTACAATACATGGGTCTCTCTGACCTTCTGTCCCTGCAGTAGCACAAATTCCTCAGACTTTTGTGTTTCTCATGTGAAGAAAGAGACTGTATTAGCTGTCCATGCTCACCAGACTGTCAGTTTGCAAGGATTACATAGCTCACCACTCCCAAGTGGTACGTGCAAATGATTTCTCTTTACCCTGCCTCTGATTAGCTGCAAAACTGATAGGAACTTAATTTTCTTGAAGACCTTTGCCTCCTGATTGAAACTGGTTGACAAGCTAAGGAAGGAGATGCAAGCAGGCAAATGGATGTACAGTATAATTGGATAACCTCCTTTTCCTAAGAAATGACACTAAAAATATGAAGCCATTCATAATGGAGAACTGGCAATCTATGAGGCTAGAATGCAAAGTTCAGGTTAAAATCTGATGGATGATACGGCTTATTGTCAGCCTCCAGAGATGGGACCTACTAAAGAGTGATGGTAATTGAATTACATTACTTCCAATGAAATATAACCTCTAATGGCTACTCAGTGTGATGATGCTTTAAAGCCTTGTCAACACTAGCAATCCTAGTGCCTATATTTCAGCAACTGTCAGCTCTCTTAGAAACACTGAGATAAGCAGGCCTCAGAGCAGATTTTTGTGTAGAATTGGCTGGACATTTTTAAGTGACAGTGTTTTGCTTTCGATTTTGGTCAAAAAATGCAAATAATTGAAAATTAAGTTCTCTGATGGGAATAAATGTTGCAGCTTGAACCAGAAGCAAGGCACAATCCAGCACAGAATTATCTTTCTGACAAAGCAGGAGATTAGTTTTGAGACTGATATGTGGTAGACTGTGAAAAATTTAAATCAGTTTTTCACCTGCATTAAGCAGAACAATCTCTTTAGCTGAACTGTTTTGTAGCGCCAGTAAGTTTTCCTTGTGCTGCTGTGCTGGGAGGTATACGCCTCTGTCTTGGTTGCTTCCCTAAGGGCTGTGAATAGCATCAGCTTTGTCATGGAGCAGGTACACTTATGACACTGTGGCTGTGTTTCCTAAGGTAGGAAAACTGTTTCCCACACACAACCGAATAGCAGCCTAAGAAATACTCGGTCTTGCTCTACATCATCCTTGTGGATCTAAGTTGGTTCTTAGATTCACAGCTTGTGAGGCATTTAATACTTGACAACAGTGGAGTAGAAGCCCTTTGTCTGACACAATCATATTTATATTTAAATTACTGCATGAAAAATACATTAGGCGTGAATCAAATCAGTGAGGTAAAAGACCTCTATCTTTCTATATTTATGTTGGAAACATTTGACACAGGAAGATTTTTTCCAGGATATTTGTGGTGCTACTGGAGATGGGACATATGGCAAAGCAGAGCAGCCAAGGTGGGTGATTCCTGCCAGTTTTCTTGAAAGACAACAGGAAAAGCAGTTTCAGCATATCTTGATCCATACATGTTCCTGTCGGCCTTCTCAAAGTTCTGCTTTCCTCAAAGGTTAGTTGCCTGACAAACTCTTTCCAACTCCCTGCCGTTACAGCGGACAGTTCCTATTGCATTTTCTGGTCAGAAGAGCACAGTGGCTCTCCTGCTGCTTTCAGGGAGATGTGTAACATAATGTGGCTGTTCTCAAATTCCTCCTCATGCCATAGATTTAGCCAGGGAAAACTGAAAATATATGCACATGGCACTCCAGAGAAACCAGTGGTGGCTACCTAACAATGACTCGGAGACTGGTTAGTGACAGCAGCTTTCCCTCCTGTCTCATCTGTCCCTGCTTTCCCTTTACCTTGCCTTTCCCTGGCAGCCTGCAGCTATGACTCATCATGTTTCACAGCAACTTCTGTGCTTGTCACTGGAAAGGAGGAGAAATGCAAACTACAGATAGCACCCGAAGGGTGTTAAGACAGACATGAAGACCTTTTCCTTCCCAAGCGCCAAACAGCTCTTGCCAAAACATCTGGCAAGAACATTAGCAAATGTGTCTTCAGGGCCATGCCATGGAGGGCGGGAGGGAGGTCTTTCTGATCAGTCCCACAACCTTCAATCTTTTGTGCGCTGTCCCCACTGTCATGCTGCCCTTGGGAATATTAAGAGCTGGCACCCATATGGCAGGCTGTGATGTGTCCCCACACCATGGGGTGCCCTCCATTCCCACTGCGGGCTGTCCTCTGAGGTACTTCTGTGCTACCTCAAGCACAGACCAAGCAGGAATATGGGATATCCTTGCCTCAGCTGCCCTGGTTGTCCTGGGCTTTTCTGCAGTAGAGAGCTGTGTTACGTCCCACTGCTGTCATCCCTGCCTCACTGATGTCCCATGAACATGCACCTGCCCCATTCCTCATCTCAGACTAGATATAAAGAAAAGATTTTTTTATGGTGGGGGTGTGAGGCACAGAAACAGGTTGCCAAGAGATGCTGTAGGTGCCCCATTGCTGAAAACATTCAAAGTAAGGTCGGACAGCCTCTGAGCAACCTGATGTAGCTGAAGATGCTCATTGCAAGGGAGTTGGACTAAATGAGATTTAAAGGTCCTTTTCAACCCAAACCATTCTATGAAATGCTGGTGCCTCCACTGCTCCTTGTGTCCTTGGCAGGTGGCAAAAGACAGCTCAGGTTGGATGCTCAGGAGGAATATTGCTAGTCAGAAGATCTGGAGCAGCTACCAGGAAAGCTGTGCTGAGGGGGATAAAGGCAGGAGTGGAGAAGGGTGGAGTTGTTGGGGAAGGAGGGGAATGTACAGAGAGAAGCTTCATTTGCTCACAGAGCAGCTGGGACAGAGCTGAAGAGCCCAGCTCAGGAGCCAGGGACGGAAGCTCTGGGTTTCAGACTCACAGGGTGTGTGCTGCAAGGTGAGATGTAGGAATGCTTTTAACAGGGTAATAAATTGCTGTCCTTCAAAAAGTGAACTGAAGACTTGATCTGGGAGACTAAACTTGCCTTTTGCTCCCAAAACACTGGGGAGAGGGTGGAGGAGGAGGAGAGAGAGAGGGAGAGAGTACTGTCCTTGAAGAAACATGTTTTCCCAGTAAGTGTGCAGGGAGGTGATGATATGCCTCTTTATTGTCCCAGCAGGGCTGCACCTGCAGTGCTTTATGCCTTTGTTTGGGTCCCCACAGTCCTGGAAGGGCTATGAAGCTACAAAGACTGGTGAACAGAAATTTTGCTGACAAAAAAGGGATGATTTATCATAGTTTACTGAAAATTGCTTGGTGTAGGCAAGGATTTCTTTGGCTGCATTCTAAAAATATCTTTTATGTTCCTGTGCAAATAAAGGAAGGAAATTGTTCAGCCTTTCAAATGGTAGGTCAAGGTGCACGGAAACAACATGAAAAAAAAGCAGGTTGAAAGTGCATGTTGGGAACAGCATTTGGGCCAAGTATATGATTACCACAGGTATCTAAGAACTGGACAAATAAATAAATTACCCTTCAGTACCATCACGCTTTCCTTTCAAATGCCTCTGATCTAAAGCAATTCCATAAATTTCAGTTTGTTTTTTTTTTTAAATAATAATCTGGATTATCTGTTCATCAGTGTCCCTTCAGGTAGTATAGTTGAGGTGAGCCTGGAAACAGGACCGTTTCAGTGCATGATTTTTGGAAGGAGAATTAAAAGCAATTTCCTTGAGTGAAGGCAGAGACTTCTAGGCTGAGTGTGGTCAAATCCCAGGAGGGATAATGGCTGCGGCACCAGGTTTAACACCCTTCTGCTTGTGTTATTATTATTATTTATAATAATAAAGTGCCTTCTGGTAAATGGTGTAAATGGAGAGACAGAGGGCAATTCCTATGGCAGTTGACTTGCAAGGAGTGGTCAGGCTTTCTACATAAGCAGCTTTGCACAGGAAAACCTGGCACTAGCATGATCAGAAATATGATGGTGTCTTTTACTGACAGCAGCAACTCATGCCTCCCTGGGCAAATCTGCTTTAAGCAGGAGACTGCAAGAAACAGGCCTGTAGCTAATATGATGGGCAGACTGAGATCTGAAGATGCCCAGTTCAAAAAGGTGATCATGGCTCTGAATGTGAAAGAAACTTGAAAATTTGTCTGAGATGTGGAAATCCTGTGGAAATGGTGAAACTGCAGCACAGGGTGAAACTGCACACAAGGATACGGAGACTGTGTGTGCTTGGCAGAGGGTCTGCAGAGAATGGGAGGAGGGCAGGTTGCAGAAAATCTTGTGTCTTAGAGATGTAGAAGCATGGGGATAAAATGGAAATTCCTGCAATAAAGCTGATTTGGGCCCTGAAATGTGTAGTAAAACTTTTATAAGGTGAAAACTTTTTAAGCTATATACCTGGAAAGGGAACAGACGCCTTTACCAATACAGTGTATTCAGGTGGGAGTCTAAATGCAACACAGTCTGAATGTGGATGCTGACTAGGCTAGCCCTGTTTCTGATAGACTCCTTTGGGTGGTAACATGGGTCTGGGGAGCTCCCCGTTGTGGGATGAACCAAGGAAGTAGGGGCAGCCAACACTGTTGCTGAAAGAAGTGGCTATTTTCCCTCCAACCATCCATCCCCTCCCTTTTGCTGGCACAAGTGTTTCTTTGCTGTCTGGGGAATTGAAACAGGAAACCAGGCAACAAATCTGGCCAAGCAAAAGGGCTTCAGCCACAGTGGTTCCCTCCCAGATCACCGGAAGATGCAGCGCAAAGGTGGGAGCAAGCCTAGCGTGAGGGAGTGTTTGCTTCCCTCTGAGGCAATGCAGGTGTTTCCCAGCCTCGAGTGTGTGCGTACCTCTGGCTGTGTGTTTTGTGGTTGCCGGGAGGACTATCAGTCTGACTTGGGATGTGCTTGGAGCATTTGGAACATGCTTTCAAATGAAAGCATAGAGGAGGGCCTGTAGCTACCTTTATGATGAGTTTACTGAAGCAGAATAACTAGTTTCAGGCAAGCCTAGTATTTTTTTTGGTAGGAATTTCTTTTTCTGGAAATGGAAAACTGTGCTAATCTGCAGGACTGTGTTAGGTATGACCCACAGAAGAGAGTGTTTGTTACAGTGGGTAGAATGAGTGTTAGTAGAAGACTTGTATGATAGATGGTGAAAACTCTGAAGAGAAGACAGCAACGGGGAGTGCTGAAATGTATTAGACTGGAGTGAAGCTATTAGTGGAGTTTTTATGGATTGGTCCTTGGACTGATTTTATTCCCTGGTTTTATTAGGGACATTAAACATCTCATCATAAAAAGGTAGTGGTGTGTTATTGAATTTTTTTGCAAAGCTGGAAAGTATTTCCAGTGCAGGAGGCAACCTCACAGAAGGGCCTTGGTGACCTAAAGTGCCTAAAATGTTTACATGTGAGGCTCTGTCAGTGCCATTGCATACAGCACTAGGAGGATCCAGTCTAAATGCAAAATGCAGCTAGTCACTCTGTTAAAGAAGATGAATTGAAACTAAAACTGGTGCAAAAGGAGCTTACTGACATGATCAGAGGGATGAAAAGACTATCAAATGATAGGCTCTAAAGATCTTGACTTAGCCTGCGAATGAAAACTGAGAGGGTATGCTCTTGCTCTCTGTAAATACATTGGGGTGTAACAACAGGGAGGAAAAAAAAGTCCTTGAAATAGAGTACAAGAATGAATTGGTTTGGATGGGTCACAAGAACTCTCTGGCTGGATAATGAGGAAGATTCAGGTTGTGAGGAAGTGGGATTTTGAGCTGGCAGAGGGATTTTTGCAGGGAAGTGGAGGTGAGATATAAATGCTTTCTCTGCACTGTACTTAGGAAACAGATTTGTGACTGTGGACATTTCCTTTTTGGAGGGAATAGGTCTGAGAAAAATCCTTGAGCTACCTCATCTACTTCACCCTTGCAGACAACCCCTCTCAGAATTTGGATGGGCAGCCTTGCTGAAAGCTGGGTACCTTTAAATGGTATTCCCCACAGCGTGGGGAATGAGAGCAGAAACTGCAACCTGCTCAGCAAGGTATTGAAGGACTCTGTAGGAAAAAAAGGTATTTTGACATGGGTACTGGTGTAGGAAGAATTGATAGGTCAATACATACACTTGACACAGGTAATATGGGAGAAACCTCTGTGAGAAACTGCAGCTATTATGGTTGTTTTTAAACTATGGCTTCAGTGTTTTTTAAACCAGAATTTCACAGACTATAACACATGTCACCAAAGAGTGACACATACTAATAGTGTCCTGTGAGACAGATACTACACTTTTCCTCAGATCTATGCTCTTCCTCAGAGGACTTCATTTCAAATGCTTACTAGGTCTGAAGATAGTCTTATATGGGAGAAAATCCTCGGTGATCTCCTTGCCTTAGTCTGCAGTTCTGTGCTGATCTTGGATTCTCACTACTTGCCTGGGACAGGAAAGTATTAGAGTATCTTCTATATAAATTACATGCGTGCGTATACGTATATACATGTATAAGTATATATGTAAAGTTAAGCTTTGGTAAACCAAGATCCTACTCAAACCTTAGTTTAATGATTTGCTTTCCCCAAACTAAAGATGTCTGAAATTTTTTGTTCTCATGAAAACAGGAGACTAGAGATGCTACTTGAGGAGGCAGCCAATGTGGCCTTGCAGAAAGCTCTTCACAGAAAGGGCAGTTCTGGTTCCGTCCTTGTGCTGCATGCTTCTGCTTTCTTCCATGTTCCAAACCAGCACTCATCTGACCTGTCAGGAGGTCAGCTTAGGGATATAAAGCCACAGAAAAAAAGTTTAGCTTCCTGAACTGGCTTGCTGCCTGTTTGGGCAAGCACTAGGGCTCAGTGGGGGAATCAGGTGCAGTGTGGAATGGGAGAAGGGCTGAGCACCATGCTTTCAACATGAGGGAGTTGTTAAAGTGGCATAACACAAACCCAACTCATACCCAGCAAGCAAGAGTGGGACATCTTCAGATTCTTTTCTTTGCAGTTGTGTAGCTCCCCGATGCTGCAGCCCGGAGCATTTCTGGAGCTGGCTGTGTAATCACACAGAGGTGTGAAAAGGTTCAGTGTCTTTGGTTGATCTGAGAATACTGTGTTGAAGTGACATGCTAAAAGAGCACCAGCAGCAGTGACACACTGAGATGTGCTTGGGGATTATTCACAGCATCAGATAAAGATCTGATGTGCGCTGCTTCTGATTCAGGAGCCAGTGGGATGTGAATGTGGCACTCTCTCCCACTTTGCCATTCATCATTTTCAAAGACAGAGTAGAAAAAGTCTTCCCTGTGGGGGCTTCATTAGGGATTTTGACTAGGCTGAGATTTGCTTTGCAGTTTGAATGTGCTTAGGCTGATTTGGTGATGTGCAGTAATGTGGTTCATTTGTGTCGCATTCAAAAAGCTAAAGAAATAAAGCTTGTTATAGCCCAAATCCATATTCCCCCCTTCTATAAAACACTTTTGTTTCTTTTTCATTCCTTTTATGCTGGCAGATATCTGCTGCTACTTTTGATTTGAAGATAAGATTTAAAATTTGTGTTCCACAGGCTGCTGCTGAGGTAAAACTTGTGTTCTGGTGTGGATGCTGCATACTTTTGAGGTCTGGCCCAGGCTGTGCATCTTTAATCTGCTAAACTTTGCTCTTCAAATTTAACACAATTATAGAGGCAACTGTGACTCAAGAGAAATTTTGACTTGATTCTATTATGGTTGAAATACCATTGCCTTCAATGGAATCAGGATTGGACCTGCTTCTGTAAAACCACCAATTAGTTTTATGGTTGTGTCAGCAGATCCCAATCAAGATAAGAGCTGTATTGTATTCATAATTTTAAAAACTTAAATCTAGACAGGGTTCCTGCCTATGAGAGTCTGCAATCTAGAGGCAATCTTTTAACATGTAATCTTACTTTTTCATAACAAGGAGGATTTTGGCCCGCTGATGCCTTTGTTACAACAGCATGTAGTGTATAATCTGAACTCAGAACAGGAAAGTTATTAGAGAAGACTTCAGGAAAATCTTTTGATTCATTTTAGAATATACAAATGTTGTAAAGTTTAAACAAAATAGCAAATTTTTTAAACTTTAAAAATCTGAATTCTTTGGAAGATCCATGTTTGCAGGTACCTGGGAGACCAGCAACCTGGTCTTTGAGCTCTTCAGTCACTAGTTCTGTTGAGGTTATTGTTATGTATCTTTTGGTTTTTTTCAGACAGAATGACAAGTTTTTCATCAAAGCTGAAATTAGCTGCATGATTGAAGTTTTATCCAGTGAAAGACAGGGCCACTGGTGTGCAAGTGGGGAGTAGGGGTCTTGTGGAGGAGTAGAGACACTTGACTTCCTCCAGCGTTTCCCAAAGGCTTGGTCAGCTCTTTCATTGACAACATAAATCATGGCATAGCAGCACCAAAGACATGTGGATTTTCTGAGAAATATTAAGAAAATAATTTCATTCTACTCAGAAAGTGAGATACTAAAAATCATGTATTTAAATCCATGACTTTATGATAGGATTGCCCCGGGAAAAGTAATGAGGGAAGCATCCAAAAAGTAATCCCTGGAGAGACTGTTTATGAGAAGTGTTTGCCAATGGAGGGGGCACTGCTGTCTGAAAAGGGGAGCATGACATCTTTCCTTCAGCAGCAACTATTCAAAATGCTGGCCTGCCTTCCTGTTCAAAAAAGGTGGGAAATTAAAAAGCCTCATTTTTAAACAATTTAAACTGAATATACAATTGAGTCCTGCTAGGTAAAGATCATAGTGCTTTTATTTGCTCTAGTGCCCACCAAAGCACAGTAGTTTTAAAAATTTCTCTGTCAAGCTTGTTGGTTTCCAAGACCCCAGTGGATATACAGCATTTCAGTGAGGATCTTTCCAAACTTTAACAGCTTGTGATGCTGACCCCCATCATATTTGATGACCCTATCCAGAAGGACAATGTGATCAGTAATGTCCTTGTCCTCTGAGTTAGTACCTAGCAGCTAGCTTTGCATAAAATTAATAGCAAAATTTAGAGACAGGATTTTGTTCATCAGTACTTTACCAAATCATCTTGCTGAAAGAATAAATGAAGAATTACTTTTATAATGTACATTTATATCACTACATATGTATATTAATTATTTGGTCCCCATGGCCAAGTGTTTTATGAAGGGTCCTGAGTGCTCTGCTCTTTTTCTGAAGACACCTTGTACCTGAGAGATAATGATGGATAAATCCATTTTGTGGGATACTCGCTGAATGTAGACTCATGTAGATTAAATACTTTTAACACTTTGCAATGTCTTTCAGCATGTGAGTTTAGCTCAGTCAAGCAGCGTTTTCTGCTGAAGGAGGTCTATCTTTCCTGTAAGCCTGTGTTCTGTGCTTAGAGAACCACAAAACAAGGCAAAAAACCCTGACAAAACACTCTGTTCCATCTTAGTTGGATTTAAGGAAAGTGTGTTTTATTTAAAAATCTCTATCTGGTTAAAACCTTGACTGGTATTCAGGCTAAAGAGTGTATGTAGCTGTAGGGTTTGACATACAGGTTGTCTTTTGATAGAAGAGAATTTGTGGAGTGGGGAGCTGGGGGAGGTCAAGTTACAGCTTTCAGTAAATCTGAGCATGCCTGAAATGGTTTTTTTAGTGTCTTAAAATATTTGTTGCCTTTTTATCATTGCAAGCCTGATCCACGTTCCATTTAAGCTGACGGGAACTCTTCTCCCATCTTTAAAAATTGGCTCTGGCCCCTGTATCAGATTGCATACCACCTTGCTTTCTGATTCTTGGAAGGGTTCAGCCAAGCGTTATGAATTAGATGCTTAGATAACATTGATGACTGCAGTTCTTTATTGTGCCAAGGGAATCAAAAATAAAATAGAGGTCAGAAATGTGACTAGTAAACGACACAGTGTGGGCCTGGTCCTGCTGGCGTGGAAAGGAGGGGAGCAGACCTGCTTGTTTATTTGTTTTCTAAGAGTCGACTTTGTCCTGGTCCTGTTCCATTGTGGTGTGGAGAAGGAAGCTTATCAGGTTCCAGAGAAAAGACACTGTGACAGCTTTTGTGGCCTGAGATCTGTCCCTGGAGTTTTGTCATGACTTCCAACAGCATCATGAGCAGACCCTGGGTGTTTAGGTGAAAATGAATTTTCATCTTATGAATTTGGCTGAGCAGACATAAACTGAGCCTTTATGAACATGAAGTATGGCTGTTGATGGGCAGCCTATGCTGGCAGATGAGAGCTCAGGCACAGTGGGGTTGCTTGTGCCATAATGATTTCATGTCCAGGGACGGCATGCTTAAAGCTTGACAGATGCTGCAAACTTGAAATCTCAAAGGAGAGGATATCAGTCAAACCAAGGACTGAGGAGCTGGCAGTGGCAAAAATGGATGGAGACCTAGTTGGCATCTCATCCTCTTGCAGCTCATGTCAGAAGACCTCTGTACACAGCCCTGGGATAGCATAGTGTTGTATGCCAGCCTGATCCCTCCAGAGAAGGTCTAGATAGTGTGGAGAGCAAGGGACAGGGACAAGAGCAGCAATGGGGCAAAGGGGCAAAGCACTAAAATCCCTCCTGCACTGACAGTGTCCTGGGATTTTATTGTTGATACTGGAGTGTGCTTACTTTGCTCAGGAAGCTCTGCTTTTCTGTTATCTCCATCAGGATGTGGAAGTACCACAGTGTGCTGTGTACTGTAGCTATGAGGGTATAGTGGCTTTTGGCAATCACGATCCCAAGGGGTTCAAGTTCTGCTGGATCTTGGGATCTTTACAAGCTTTTTGTGTGAGAGGCACTAATCTTTAAGCACCATCATAACTGCTCCATGGCAGCAGCATAGAACAGTCACACCTTATTTTTATTTTGTAATCGGGGATTGATGTATAATAAAAACTTTATACAAATTAACTAAGAGGTCTAGGGGAAGAAAGTAAGATGAATACTGCACGTACTCTGTGAGAGTACAAGGTGACCTCAGGTGGGGAGAATGCAATTGCCTAACTGTGGTTTTGCCAGGATACCTTGCCTGATTTCCCTCATCTTATTTAACATGCCGTGGAATATGAAAGGTGTATGAGTGGCAGCATTGGTGCCTGACTGTGTGCTCATCTCTCCTCTGGCCCTGAAAGGTTTCCTGCTGTCTCTCTAAAAGGCTTTTGCAGAACTACTGACACAAACACAAAAATCCAGTCAGCTAGTCCTCTTGGCAGAATTTCCCCCCCCCTTCTTTTTTTTCATGTTTTGTCAAATTATCAAACAAAGCTTTCTGAAAAGACACTGCTTGGAGAAACTCACCAAAGAGAGCTCTGTGATGCTCACCAAGTCAGACACACAGTGTACAGGGCTTGACTCACACTGTGGTCTAATTTGGAAAAGAAAGTGGTGCTGCCTGGACATTGGTATTTGTGTTCTCATTGTGGCTGGAGGTTGTTCACCCAGCCAGAGACTAACAGGCTTAGCATGAGAGTACAGACAATACCACAGCAAATGCTAAACTAGACCTTTATTTATGACAGCTCTGGATGAGTGTTAATTATTAGCTGAATATAGTATGTTCTAGAGGCTGTTTGCATTACAGCATGGGAAGGGCCAATGGCATGTAAAATGTGTGTGTTGGTAGGCAGAACAGCAAAGCAAACTGTTTTGGAGGAGAATAGGGCTTGGTTTCTCTTCACTACATATGCAGCTTTTAGTAATGCCATGTAGCCATAATGAGGGATTTGCATGAAATTATTTAGGAGATTTTATTTTCAAACATGATTTTTATTAAGACAGGGTGGATTAACAAGGTATTAGTGTGCAGCAGACACATAGGAAGTGCTGACTACATCAGATATATTTCTTGTTGATAGTTGTTTGGACTTCTGGATTAGGTCTTTTCTTGTCTCTATTGAATCAGTGTAGCAGTTTGCAGAAGGGAAAACCGTACATGGCATAGAGCAGAATAGTTTGCTTGGCATGAAAGGTATTTGTTGTGATTTTAGGAATGTTGGCCTAAAGAGGCTTTCTTTTGTCACGTTACAAAACAAATTGGAGTTTCAGCTCCATAGGGTTATTTAAAAGAAAGAAAGATTATTTATGTGTTTTATACAGGACACTGTACTGTTCTTTCAACTACCCAGCAGCACAAATGTCTCACATTCTTTAGAGTCATGAAACCATTCTCTGAGCAGTGTGCACGTGTTTTACATATTTCTATTTATTTACAATTAACTACTTCGCGTGGATAGCTATTTTAAAACAAGCTAGCAAAAATTCCATGTTGATGGCTGTAACTATGTACTCTATTAATTTGGAATCTGACTTTTAATCAATCTGCTAGGAAACAGGATACATAACTATTTTCCTCCCTTGTTAGAAATGTAGAGAATGGAAAAAGGGAAAGAGGTCCTGGGCTTGCTAACACTGACTAGGCATTAGCAGATTTCTGAATTAAATCTCTCTCGGGGTTTTGTCTTTGTGATACGTGCATCTTTGTGCAAATAAATTTTTTGAACATTCTGAGTTAAATAACAGGTTAAAAAACCAAACAGGTGAAGCATAGAAATGTAGCAAAATGAAAATCAATCACTTTGTAGTTGAATACTCTATGAACAGTCCTCACAGAAAACATGTGGAATGTGATGCAACATCTGATTTATATAATTTTGAGGTCACCCCCTTATTTGGCCCTGAATTAAATGATTTGAGCAAGGCAGGCAGCCTCCCCTTTCACAGGAATGCAGGTTACTTTCCATAGCTGTTCCAGTTGGGTATGTTTGGTATTTGTGTCAGCTTTCGACAAAGATGTCCAGCAGCTTTAAGTATGGTGCAAGGAAATATTTGCACTGGAAAATTGATAGAGAAGTCAGTTGCTAGAATAAAAGTATGCAAAATGTGTTGCATTGTAGGGCTAAATCTTGCTCTTCAAAAGTGCATAGAGGGACATTGTAAAAGTCATAGCCAGAAGGAGAAATGTGATCAGGAAACACCATATCCTTTCCGTACTGGAAGAGTTGATTTCCAGCAAGACTTTCCTATCCTAAGATGGTGAGACAAGAGGGTGGTGTTGGCAGGATGTACCAGCCTCAACCCTGTGTTTTGGTCATTTCTGGCTTGAATAATGACATGCGTAATTCAAGTGTGAGTGTATGATAGTAATGTTGTGTAGGGCTGTGGTGGTACATGGTTTAGGGGTAGACTCGGCAGTCAGGTTATGGTTGGACTCAACTTCTTAGAGGTCTTTTCCAACCCAAAGGATTCTGTGATTCTACATAAATTACTGTCCTGGTGGTTGTTGATTTCTGTCTCTCTTCATACTAGGTGGGACATTATTGTAAGGATCTCCCAGGGCATGGGGAGAAGGATATTTTGGGATTTTAGTGTCCTATATTACTTACAGGGTCTGATTCAAAAACACCAACACTGATTTACTGCAGTGGTTTTTGACCATAACCAGAATTTCTAGCTCTCCTAGAAAGAAAAGGTTTGAATTTATAAAGAAATTATTTCATTTCTTTGAAAGGGTGATTGTTAATCAGATAAGTGTGTCCCTACCTATCTGATCCTGATTGCTCTGTCAAGCTCATGTTGAAGTATTTGCCTCATGTTTATACATGAATTTCTGAGAATTTTGAAGGACAAGAGAGATGAGCTGCGTTGTAAGTGAATAGAAAGTTAAAACAGGATACGCTTGTAAAATGAAGATTGAATTTTGAGTTTGAAATCCATTTAACTCATCCAGAGCACAGTACAATACAAACCCCCTGATTCAAGGTCTGCTAGTTAAGTGTACCACAGTGCTGTCATGATCCATCAAACCTGCCAGATAAAGAGAGGCTATTTTAAAGTTTCTCCTTCAGGGCATGGGGAAGTACTGCTCTTGCAAAGATAGAAATTTATGATGATGCTAAAAAAAAAATGCAGATGAAGTGAATAATTAATGAATTCACGACAGGACTGAAATATCTTCCTAAAATGCTGCTATTTTTAGCAGGGAGTTCTTCTGCAGTGCTTGTCACGTGATCCTATTGCCTTCTGAGAGCAGAAAAACAATTTGAATTAGTTTCTCTTTCCCCATGGACCTATATAGCCCCAATATATAACACCCCTTGGCAACTGCTTCTGCTTTAAAACAAACACAGATGATTTTAAACCTCATGCAAAATAAAACACTAATGAAATCTATACTTAAATATAATCTTCACTGCAGCTGAATACCTTTTATGATAGTTTGTACTTTCAGGGCTATACAAGGGGAATACTGCAATGGGTGTAACTGGCAGCTGCTGCTGGTAATGCTCAATGCGGCTGCAGTTTCAAGCTGGCAAAGGACCTAGAGGCAATTATCAATAGGAGGCTGCAGGGTATGGCCAATAGCTGCGGGTTTAATGTGAACAGATTTGTGCGCTTCTTGTGCCTATAAGCAGTATGGACTATTGCTGTGTTTGAACTACTTTGAACTAAAAATCTCATCATCAGAAATGCCTCTAAAAAAAGTTGTCATATCCACAAAGGGATATGGTCACTGCCATAGTGAATTTTCATGTGTTTAATATGTGAAACCTGGTCCTGTCCAGGGTTTCGTGGTTTTGATCCTGGCTAAGTGCCAGGCACCCACGGCAGCCGCTCACTCATTCCCTCCCCTGCCACAGCTGGGCAGATGAGGGAAGGAGAGGGGAAAAAACCGAGGGAATTAACTCAGAGGTCTATGAGTTGAGATAAGGAACCAGGAGAAAACGCTCCAAGGACAAACCAGGCTCAGCTTAAAAGTTGCAAAAGTGAAAATTTATTACTACCTGAGTTAGAAGGAGGATATGAGAAATAAACTAAACCTTTAAAAGACACCCTTCTTTCCACTCCCCACCCCTCCCTCCCTCCCACCAACAGTGCAAGGGGGGCAGGGTGTGGGGGTTCAGGTCAATCCATTTCCAAGATCTTCTTCCCCTGCTTAGGGAGAGGAGTTTTTTTTTCCTCTGTTTTTGCCGTGGGGTCCCTCCCATGAAAGACAGTTCTCTGTGAACCTCTGTGGCGTGGTTTTTCTTGTCCATGGAATGCAGTCCTCCAAGGACAAACTGCTCCAGCATGGAAGCAGGGGGCCCCTCTCTCTCCAACCGGGTCTCCCACCTGGACTGCAGTTTCCTCCGACATCCACCCGCTTCAGCGTGGTCACCTCCTTCACAAACTGCGGGACTTTTATCTCAGTCTCTGTCTCTCACTGGGCTGCACCTGCTACGGCTTCTCTGGCATCTACGGCTCCTGCGGCTTCTTCCATGGCTGCTGCGGCTGCTGCGGCTTCCGACATCTCCCGCTCCAATGTTGGCACCTCACCCACAGACTGCGGGTGGCTCTGCATCCCTCATGGACCCCATGGACTGCAGGGGGGACACCCCGCCTCACCATGGGCTCACCACAGCCTGCAGAGGAAT
Source organism: Pomatostomus ruficeps (assembly GCA_013400735.1). Classification (NCBI taxonomy): domain Eukaryota; kingdom Metazoa; phylum Chordata; class Aves; order Passeriformes; family Timaliidae; genus Pomatostomus; species Pomatostomus ruficeps. Next base: position 106,451 of record VYZT01058740.1, on the reverse strand, counting down.
CTCAGCTCCAGAGCCTGGGGCACCTCCTCTCCCTCCTTCTCCACTGACCTTGGTGCCTCCATGTTGTTTTCCCTCACATGTTCTCACATCCTCCTCCCTCTCTAACTAAAAGCAGCTGCGTGTACATTTTGTTTTGATTTTTCCTTAAATATGTCATCACAGAGGCATAACCAACCTTTCTAATTGGCCCAAACATGACCAGTGACATGTCCATCATCTTCAGAGCCATCAGAGATTGGCTCTGCTGGAAATGGTGAAGAACTCCAGAAACTTCTCACAGGAGCCATCTTTATGCCCCCCTTCCCTCTACTAAAACGACAATACCAGGATTTCCCCTTCCTGAGTGGTAATGAGGTACCCAGTGCCCATTAAAGGGGAAGTCAGGAGCAGTTTACTTGCTACCTTTCTTGTCTACTGGAGTTGCCACAGATTTAATTTAGAAGAAACCTCCAAATCCCAAACCTTTAGGTGTTTGGGAGGGCCTGAGGAGGACTGTCTTTGCAGCTCAATACCCAGTTTGTACAGGTGCAGAGGGGTGTTGGCTTCCTTTCCCTATTTGCATGGGGTTTGTTTCTCCCATGTGGGATGGTTCCTGGGCGGCTTCTGTGTGTAGGGCTCCTTGGTCCTGGCTTGTCCCCAGCCCTGGTGGGCTGCAGAGCTCTGCCCTGGGAGCAGAGTGCTTGCCACACAAAGCAGCGGCGAAACATCTGGGCTGAAACACATTGGTTTGGGAAAGGGTTGTGAGCTGAGTCTCAAGCATCAGAGGTGGCCCCAAAGGCACCTGCAGCCTCTAGGCAAGCTGCAGGCTTTGGTGATGGTGGACCTTGGGAAGCTCCTGGGTTAAGTCATGGAAGGTGGTTTCTTAGGGGTGCTTGAGCTGTGGCTCCTTAGTTGTGTTCAGGCACAAGTTCATGGTTTAGGTGTCATACATGTTTTGCTGCACCTGGGCCTTGGTCTCGGTGTTCCTTTCTCTGTGCAGCTATCTAAAAGGACTGTTTTAAGATTCAATGCCTGTAGAACACGTGCATTGTATGGAGCTTTTTGTTTTAGAAATTTATTCTCAGCTGGAAGCTGGATGTGGTTTCTGTGAGTGCTATTGAAATGAGAACTTGTTATGAAAAAATGTATTGAATTATAATTATTATTTTTCTTATACCAGGTGAAAAGACTATTTTCAGGCTTATTTTTCCCAGCTTTCTGTCAGCTCTCCCATGCTAGAGTTCACCACCTTTTTTCCAGTGTTCTTGCACTGTCATTTGTGTGAGTTCTTCCTAAAAATGTATCTGGTTATGAGGTGGCTGCATTTTAAACAAACCATTAATAATTTTTTTAAAAGCAATTTTAAGCAATCTATTTAGGCCAAAAGGATGTAGAAGGCAACACATAGACTGAAGAAGTGGGTCAGCTGGAAGGGATTCTGTGGTGGCAGGGGGATCTGATGAATGGTTGATGTCCTCAGTGGGTCCTATCAGTAGGATGGGACACAAGGACAACCCTGGTAATGCAAGCCTGGAGGGCTTTTCCTTGCCTAGCTTCATCTCAGCACACAGGGTTTGTGTTCCTGTTTGAAGGTCTATTGGGTTGTGGTTTCGTGATACAAATAGTAAATGAAATGAAGGGTATCAAATTGTCTGTTTTTAAATTAATTAAATGCATCGAGTTCTCCATGCAATGAAAAGACATAGAGATTTTAAGACTGTAAATTTTATTACAGCCTTGCAAACTGGTTCTAGTTTCCTTTATTTTTATCTGTTTGTTTGAATGCCTGCACTCACAATTGAAACAATTAGTTATAGAAGTACAGTAAGGTCACGTGAACTGCCGGGGAACAATCAGAAATAAAAAGTATCTGTTTTCAGGTTTGTTGTTGCTGTATTGATTTGGGCAATAAGGCTTTGGGGAGAATAATTTTTGCTTCACATAGGGTTATCCACCCTTGTGACTGCCTCCTGAAACACCTAGCAATACAGCTTTACATAGCTAAAACTGGGAGTATTGAAATAGCAAATTCTGCAATTTAGCAAGGAAGTACCAGATTCAAGCATTAAAACAGCAATTCTTTAACAAGTAGCTTATTTTAGTGGCTATCTCCTTACTGCTCTTTCTTTTTTTTCCACAGGAAAAATTAACCCAGGAGTGTGTATTCAGAGAGCAATTTGAAGAAAACTGGTATAACACATATTCATCAAATCTATATAAACATGTGGACACTGGAAGACGATACTACGTTGCGTTAAATAAAGATGGGACTCCAAGAGAAGGGACTAGGACTAAACGGCATCAAAAATTTACACATTTTTTACCTAGACCAGTGGACCCTGAGAAAGTACCGGAACTATATAAGGATATTTTAAGCCAAAGTTGACAAAGACAATTCCTTCACTTGAGCCCTTAAAAAGTAACCACTATAAAGGTTTCATGCGGTGGGTTCTTATTGATTAGCTGTGTCATCACATCAGCTCCACTGTTGCCAAACTTTGTCGCATGCATAATGTATGATGGAGGCTTGGATGGAACATGCTGATTTTGTTCTGCACTTAAAGGTTTGTCCTCCTGGAGGAGAGCCTATGCCCACTCGCTTGATTTAGTACGAGAGGGAGCGCGAGAGAGTGAGTGCGAGAGAGAGAGAAAGGGAGAGGATGAATGGGAGTGAGAGCGCGAGAGAGAGGAGTCGAGGGGAGGAGGAGGGTGAGGAGGAGGAGGAAGGCCTGATGCATGCTGGGGNTATTTTATATATTTATTTATTATATAGAGTTTATTTTTAATGAAATATGTACAGGCCAGATAGGCATTTTGGAAGCTTTAGGCTCTGTAAGCATTAAAATGGCAAAGGCCACTATGAACCTGTGGTAAATTCATGCAAGTAAATATAAAGGTGCATGGATTAAAAAAAAAAAGCCAACAATAAAAAGG
>VYZT01058740.1:41054-103377 GCA_013400735.1 Pomatostomus ruficeps | reverse complement strand
TGCACTTAAAGGTTTGTCCTCCTGGAGGAGAGCCTATGCCCACTCGCTTGATTTAGTACGAGAGGGAGCGCGAGAGAGTGAGTGCGAGAGAGAGAGAAAGGGAGAGGATGAATGGGAGTGAGAGCGCGAGAGAGAGGAGTCGAGGGGAGGAGGAGGGTGAGGAGGAGGAGGAAGGCCTGATGCATGCTGGGGAATAGACACGCTTTTAAATTTTTGATCAGTTGTACTTCGTCATATATCAGCATAGCTGCCATACTTCGATTCATCAGGATTTTTGGCTGGTGGCCTGCTCAAGTGTACGCTGCATTTACAAAGGCATGGAGGGTGCAGTCTTACTTAAACAAGAGACTTTTCAGTTAATTGCTCTCTGGGTCTCACCCCACTGAGTTTAAAGCAAAGACCTCTTAGTAAAAAAATAAAAATAAAAAGTTAAATTTATTTATAGAAATTCCAAAGGCCCTCATGTACTAAAGGCGACAATCTCTTTTGTGCCCGTATTATTGTACAAGTATGCACACCACTTATGACACTGAGTCTTCACTCTTCCGACTGCTTGTTTCATAGCTTACCCCAGAGGATTAAAGAGAAAACTGGGTCTTCAACTTTTTTTTATGTGTCTGTAATATTTCCTCTCTGATAAAGTGACTTCTTACATCATTGTAAATTTCACAGCTGTGGAAAATATAGGGGTTGGAATATATTCTACTTGTTAAAACCTATTGCAGATTATACCAAAGCTAAATGATAAATATGCTATTATTTTTTTTCCTAAAGAGAATGCCAGAAACAACATAAGTAATATCAACAACAATTATACTAATTTTAAGATTCCACAAAGAACACATAAATATTTCAGAGGGCAAGAACCAGGTTAACAGGATCACTCTTGTAAACATGTTTATTTGTGCACTTGACTATCTACTATGAAATTATACAAGTTCCATAGGGGTCATTGTAATATCTTTTATGGAAAATTGCTTTCAGTGTGAACTGTCATAATACATGATATTAGCACCCTTCCTAAAGTAAAACTTGCAAAATGAAACTAATAAATCTTTATCAATAATGACAATGAGGGGGACAGTATTAGACTTATTTTTATTGTTTTTCCTTAAGTATGTTCAACTATTCATGAACCCTAAGTGAGGTAACAGTATGTAATATTTAAGGGTATGTAGCATTTTATGGTAAGCACACAAACACATTGATTAGCGGTTAACCATTTGGAAATTAACCCTTAGGAAAAGGCATTTTTTTTCCTAATGCTCTGAAGAGAATTTTAGAAAAAGAGACGAAAATCATGTTAAGGTCCATATGACAAATGCATTTTGTAGTTGTTTTATCCCTTAGGATTTGGATCCAGTGCCATTAAGTTGAGTGTAGCCTTCACCATAGGATATGTTGGGAGCAGAGCTGGTCTTGACACCCTGACTAGTCTGCATATGCACGGGGGCTGAGCGCAGATGTTCTTTGAAGGAGTGATGTAAAAGGTTGTAGCCTACTTGTAACTAAGAAATTTTTGCTCTGAAGCACTCTTGTTCATCTGATTTATATTATTTGAAGCTTATTTCTGTTCTGAAATAACCTCTGGCTCGGTGTCCTGAACAAAAGTTCCCTTTCTGTACAGAAGCAAGTAGGAGGAGCCACGTCTGAACGGGCGATACCAGTAACCTTAAATATAACACGGCATTTTGTTGTAACTGTTTATGGATGATAAAGATACATAAATTACATTAGTTGGTTTGTAGGGTACTTGTCTAGGGGCTGTTATTGCCTGGGAATTTGCAGCCTTCAGCTGCAGCCCACGCGTTTGTCTCCCACTCTTTGGGGCTGCTGTGGGCCAGTCGGGTGCCGGATCATTTGTGTGGGTGATGCAAAGGCTGTAGGAGGAGAAAAGGCACTTCTGGGCAGGACTAGGGCTCACTGCTCCATGTTAAATGGATCAAACCCACCACGAGGAAGGGAGGTTACCACTCTCTGCTGTTTCATTAAATCTGACATATATCAGGAAATTGTTTGCAAAGGTTAAAATTACTCTCAGTCGAGGCTGCAATACTAGGCTGCAGTTAAAGTCTTAATGTTAAATTGACTTGGATTTTTAGTCATAGGCTAATCATTACTACTAGTTAACATGTTTTATTTAATTTATTTTTTTGTATTTTTCTAAAGAAAGGATTAAACTCAAGAAAAATGTTATGAGTTTATGGGAGTCCTTATAAATAAACTGTAACCGATTTACTCGAATAACCCGTAATGGTGTGTAAATAATGACTTTATGTAAATATAGAAACATGTAATTTAACTTAGGCATTATTGTAGGACTGGAAGGCCCAGGAGCTGGCAGTTTGCCACTCCCTGCAGGTTCACTGGGTCAAACTTGGCCTGTTTCGGGTAGTGAACAACAGATTCTGTTCAGTCCCTTGTGTAAAATGAGCTATTTCTGTTTGTTTTCTGGTGGGGGATGGGCAAAACCATCGTCACCTGGGCGCAGCTTAGCTCCTCTGCAAAGGCGTGAAGGGGTATGGATGCGCTCCTGCTCCCTGTGTGATCCTACTAAAATAGAGCTGCAGAGAGCTGACATGGCAAAGCAGGGAGGCTCACAGTGCCTCTGCTGTGCTGTGGACAAACAGAAGTCTTCATTTTCTTGTGCTGTCCATCTGGCACCTTTCTTGAGCACTAAAATTCACTTGAAGAAAAACCTGAGGGAAAAAGAAAAGAACAATTGGTGTTATTTACTTGATATTCTGTAATGGTGTGTAAATACACACAGAATTCTGTAATTTGTATAAATATATTGCTATAGAATTTTGAAAATCGGTATTATTTGCTTGATGTCCCTTCAGAGCATTTTCTTATAACTGTGCACAAGTGTAATAATGGGATGGCAAAGAGATGTACTTGCTTATTCCTAGAAAGGGTGCGAGAATATTCCAGGAAGATAAAAGTCATCAATATTTTCTATGCCTTTTTGATAATTTGGAAAAAAGCAGGGAGATGTCTTCTTGGCAAGAATTGTATTAGCATTTCACCTGAAGCAGATCGGTCTGGGCAAGCAGTATGGGCAAAAAGATGATGGAGATCTAGACCAGTGTTATAGTTATGGGCTGGTTTGGAGATGCATTTGGTAATGCGTAAGGCAGCACTCCTAGACATAAGTGGGGTGAATGAAACCTGGCAGAGCTGGGCAGTGCAGAGTGGAAAGAAAAATCCTAGGAAAATTACCTTAGGTTACTACCAATCAGTGCAGGACTCAAACTGCTTGCCAACTTGATGGAAAAAAAAAAGTGTGTCTTTCATAAATGACAGGGTATAAGATGTGGAGGCTGGAGATGAGCCTCTGGCCTAAAAAATCAAGCATTTCTGTTATCCCCCTGAAAATTAGATAAATGTGAACTTAATATATATACAAATAGGAGGAAGTTGAAGAGATGCTTCCAAGGCAGTTTCTTTGTATACAGAACATGGCAGGAGGTAAGAGAAGATGCTTCTGCAGCATGTCTTTAACAATCCCTAGTTTATGCTTTCTGTACCTCTTCTATAAAGTAAAGAAGTGACTGTAAGGTCCAACTCTGTTACTTGTGATTATAGGAGTAGAAATGGATGGACTGTAAGCCATGCTGAGTACCTCCTTCTGTGAACTCCTGTCCCAGCTAGTGAATTCTCACAAGGTCCCCATGAGGTACACTAGCAAACCTCGGGATGTGACCAGGCTCCTTGCAACTGCAGTTTTTTTTTGCAGAAATTCAGAGAATCCAGATTCTTTGAAATTTTGATGAAAATCTTGGAAACTCACCTCCCTACTCATGTAGCTGTATATGTGCAGGCAGCTGTATTTGTAGCTAATCTGGGGAAAAAAGAAACCAACCACATCATCTTCAATATTTTATTCCACATGGCCCATCATTTACTGATCTGAGAATAAAACCGGAAGACTTTTGTTTTCCAGAATTTTATCTCTGTTCATAAACTGTTAGAGCTCTCCATGGGTTGTTCATTCAGTTCTGTCCTGTCTTGGTGTTATCTTTCACCTTACCATAACACTACAAAGTGGTTTTGCCATCTGGCCCTCAGTTTGTACCAGTAGTAAAAATTCATCTCTTGTCAAGAAGCTGGAACAGCCTGTCCTAGAGTTTGTTGCTGAACGCTTTGGCATTGTGAAGTATGCAGGCCATGGATAACTGGCATCTTAAATTTAGGTCTCAAAAAACTTATCCATCAAGGATAAGAAAGACAATTAGTGATTAGAAACAAAAAATGCTGTTGTGCAAGATGTGTTGCCATATCAGATGCCAGAAGTTTGAGAAAAGAAAATGTTTATTGATGTTCTGGAAATTTGAAGCGAGAATAATAACCAAATTCTACCTGCAAAGTAATTTATAAAACCCAGTATTTTTGCTTTTTCTCCCCTCACGATTTTATCTCTTTAATAGCGCATGTGTGTGTTTTCTTCTATGCAATGATATTGAAATAGATTCTTTTATTTTTCATTCATGATTTCTGAAGTCCAGTTGCCTTTGTATAATTTTTCAGAGTTATTCTGGTCTGAATCTTGGGGTAGGAAAATTGCCATGCGATTCTGGGTTAGGATGGAGGATCACATGCTTTGTGAAGGTGCTGCTCTTGTGGTCAGAGTAGCTGTTGCAGTCCATAGGATGACCTTGTCAGGGATTTTATTTCATAGCAAAAAATAACCCCTAAAAACCCAAAGCCCAACCCCTATTCTTTAGGTTGAGGGAAGTTATTTTTATGTACACTACTCACAAATAGCAACTACATAGTCTAAAGAACTCTTAAATTTGACTGAACTGTCAAAATGTTTCTCACATTTCTGCTTTCTTGAGAAATCACAGGCCATCAGATTATGGTGATATGCAAAATACACCCTGTAGATTTTTTTCCATGTCCAGAGGGTCTGGATTTATGTCTATCTTACTGTTGGAGGCAGTCAGTCTAGGTGAAAAGAGCATTTTTGTAATGTTGGAACTCATTCATTTTATTGACAACCTCCCCCCTGTCCCCACAAAGAGTAGCTTTAGTTAAAATTATTATTGTTATTTCTACCCTTGTTGGGAGAGTAGATGTAAACATTGAAACAGTGTCTTGAAATACTCCCTCACAGCTGTGCTCTTGAATGCATACTCCTTTCTTTTATATTTCTTATGTAGTATGATTTCTATTGCTTTTTAGAAACCTTTATGCTTGTTATGAATGTCCACACACTGAAGTAGTTGCAGTCAAATTATGTATCTCAGACTTCTTTTGTTAAGTAAATTTTCTCTTTCTAAACCTCTAATGTTTTGGCAGGCAAGGCAGTAACTTCTGGGGTAGGACTCTTATTTTTCCTTTTCTCTTCTTCCTGCCACAATCCATCTTCTTTTATTCTTGGACTGTAGTTAATTTCACAAACCATCACAAAGAACTTGCATGGTAAGATTGTAGGTCCATCTTATCTTCATTCCAGGGAAGCAGAAGACTTGCTGGTAAACAGTTCTCTGTGCATTTGCATCTTTGATACCTTTTTTGGTTTGACTCCAGATGAAATCAGTTCTTACATCTTCCTGTTCAGGCTGGTTTGGATCTTTATCTCACCATGTCACTGTGTCTGTAGCATGAACATAAGAAGGGTGTTCAATATATAATGTAAGTTTATTTGCATATGGTATACCCATTCCATTTCTCTTTCACTGAGTATTCTGTGCAAGCCTTTGTTTATTATCCATTAAGATCATTTAACATCTAAACTACACTGTAGATATTGCCTTATTAACTTGAAATCTCTTGATCAGCCACTTTGTATTACTTCGTGTTGGCAATTCACTGGATTATAAGGCCTTTACATGTGTGTTCAAGATGCACAATTTGGTTGTCAACCCCTTTTGTTGTAAGACCTGAACTGTTCTCTGAAGAATGAAAGTGAGGTACACATCCCCAGTTCTATTAAGGATATTTTCCTCACTGGCTCCAGTCCACCCCAATGTCCTTCAGGGGAAAGCAGTTCTTTTGGCCTCTTCAGTGTGCATGGGAATCAGTCCTGAATGGCCTGCTGTATTACGTGCTCTCCTGTATTAGCTCTCTTCCTTCTAATAAAGCCCCCACTCTTCCAGTATTTATTCAGCTGCTTCTTCCTATCACCTTAATCTTACTAATATAATTTTGTGGTATTTGGGTATTGAGGCAGATGCTATCAATGAAACCTGTATTTTGTAATTGTGATTGAGTCCAGTGTAATCTCATTTTCAAACAAGTCAGTCTTTATTCCATAAAAAATTTGGAAGAAACACTGAAGGGAAAGAAAACTGCCTGTTACCCCTTATCTCAAGGGGGTTTGAAGGACACTAATGTGAACTCGCTCATGCTAAGATCCCTCTTAACAGATTTCCATACTCTTAACTGTCTTTCTTGGATTCCATAATGTCCCATTACTTCCCAATTCATAATATCTGTCATCATAGCAAAAGCTTTTGTCAATGTCTATGAAGTTGAGGTACAGTGAACCCCATGAATGCTCTGCTAAGAGGATGGTGTTACACACTGCCATAATCACTGACATTTTCTGTTTCTTGAGATCAGTCTTCTCAGCTTCTGTAAGAATGTGCCTGCCAGGCTGCTACTTTGTATAGAAAGGAAGCTGTTGCCTTTTAGTTTCTTGTACTGCACAAGGAGTTCCCTCAGCAAAAGACTACCTTCCTTGTTCCAGGACCACATGAAGGAATTCATGCTTTACTTCAGTAGAGTTTGCACCTCTTATCTTTCCCACCTCAGCCCGTATTCCATGCACCTAATTAATGTTTCTATTTTTATGGCCTTATTATCTATCTGAAAAATGCACTGTTGGTGTATGCCAGAAGGCTGTTCTGAGCAGACTGGTGTTTTCCTTCTGGACTGTCTATGAGTTGGTACATGCACAGGTACTCTGCTAGAAGCACCTCACAGCCTTCCTTCTCTTTAAGACAAACTACTTGGTTAGATTAAGGTAGGATACTTGTCCCAGGAGTATCCCCACTCTTCCGTAGCAACATCACAGAAAATGAGAAAAGTTCTGATTGCAGTTGTCAATAACTGTGCTATATAAATTAGGTGTCTGTGATATCTTAAAAAAACACCAAAACTGGATGAACAACAGGCTTGACAGTACATATGAACCCATTTATTTCCAGTTCCTCTCTTATATTGCTTCAATAAACAATTAAAAATCAGCCAAGATACTCTTGAGTTGAAATTATGAAGTCAAAGCTGTGTTACCTGTAGTCATATTGTGATAATAGGTAAGTGTTCCACACCCCATGAAGTAGTGTGCAGCTGAGCATCCATTTCTTTCTTAATGGAAAATGTGATTTGTTCACAGAAACGTAATCTTGAAGACCATATTCAGCTGTTACATGGGTATGCAAAGCCTCTAATGCACAGCAGGAGTGCTCACCTGCCACCTGCCACAGACGCGCCTCAAACCTCCCCTCAGCTGCTGTCACCCAGCTCCAGGGTTAGCTTCCACCAAGGCAAAGTGCTCACTTAGACAGGCTGAGGAACCTGTCTGTGCTGCAGGGGAAGTCTCTGAAACAGAGAAGCAATGTCCCTGTGCAGAGGAGAGAGAGGCAGCAAAGAGAGACATGTTGAAAACAGGGTTCATCTAAGAAGGGGTACAAAGAAGTTCCTGCATTTGCCAGGGGGAAATCAGCACAATCTGAAAGCAGGGACAGAGACATACAGAAATACAAACGTTTCTGTTTCTTCTCTCTGCTTTGCCTGCATGCTACCCCTTTTTCCCCAAGAACACCCTTCCTTTTTCACTTTACAGCAATCATGAGTTGAGGTAACTGATGCTTCTTAGCAACTTTAGAAGACCATGTGCTGCACACCTTTAATGACCGATGGGAAAATTTGTATCTTAGTGTTAATGTCAAACTACCAGTCAAGTCCACAGATCAATGAGTTTTTCTCCTCTTTTCTTTGTATTTTACACTTCCTAATAAAAACCACAGGCAATTGCCCACTTCATCCCTCCTCAAGGAGGTCATTGGTTCTGGCAAGACATGGATAGGGGCGTGTTTTAGATCAATTTAGGAAATTAAGCTACACAAACCACAGCATTGCAAAGGGACTGGAACAGTAGTTGATGAGCCAACACTTGAATTCATGTCGTAATTTTTGAACAAACCCCCCCAATTCTCCTGCTTCTGAAGTCTCTAAGTCATTGGGAAAATGACTTAAAGAACAACCAATGAAATGGTTACCGCTACTTGGTAGTGAGCAGAAGCAGAAGAACAACAGTGGCTCTGCCACTTGGACCCTCCCACTTCAGCTTATTTTATTTTACTTACTTATGTTATTTTATTTACACAGTCTTGAAAGCCTATTGGCTTCCCCTTGATTTATTTCCTGGTCCTATTTTGACTCAGGTCTCATCATCCCTGTCCTTCAGACAGTGGTAGGATCTTCATCTGCCCTTGCAAGTTATTTGTTGTGAATATCTTGGTAATTCTCTAGGTTAGACTTTCTCTGCTTCATGCTCCCCTCTTGAAATGTGTGTGGTGCAAAACTGGGCATGGAATTTCCCATTTTTTACACACTGCAGACTTGCCCCATCTCCTTTATCAAAAATAAAGGATCTCTAATAAGAAAAGTTCCTTTCATACCATGAGATGCAATTATTGAACCCTCATCCACTTCCTTGTCCCTGCTTTAAAGTGTTAGAGCATCATGTCCAATTATTTAAGCACTTCAAAAGGAAGAGGAGGTCTGCCAGAAGTGCTTGGTTGACAGGACTAAATCTCTGCATTTGCTGCAGAGTGTGATGCAGCAGAGTGCGTTCTTGGCTCCTTCAGAAGAAAGTGACCTTCAGCAGCAAAATCCTTTCTCTGAAAGCAAAATCCCATTTAGTATGTTAATTATTCTGCAACCAAAAGGCTTGGGTTTAATTATGTTCATGACAACACATATTTGAGAAGAAGCAGTTGAAAAAGGGTTCATACTTACTGTGAAAACTGGACCACGGGAATTTTAGGGGAATTTTTCCTATTTTGTTTCACATACCTTGGCTTTACTGGAGTTTTTGAGCTGCCAGAGTTTGGACTGACCTGTCTGAATTGCATGAAAAGGTGATTAAAAAGCAAGTACAGGGAAACAGGGCAAAATATGATTTCCCTTCATGTGACTTTTATTGCTTTAGTTCTACAGAAACTTACTCACTCCACTTTGCAAGCAGTGGGGAGGCAGTAGCTGTGAGCCCAGGCCTGTGGCACTGAGGTGGGCAGTACTGTAGCCCAACAAGGTGGTCAAGGCTGCTGCTCTCAGAGCCTGCCTGTGTCAAACTGGCTCACTCATGCACAGGGAAGCCTGTGGCTTGAGGCCAGCACAAAAAGGGCTTGTCAGCACCCAGCCCCTATGGACCAGCAGTGTCTGAGGGGCTGGAGGAACTCAGAGGCAGAGCCAACAGCTTCAGCAGTGACAATGCAGCTGGGGCTCCTTGGAGGTACTGGGAAGGGTCTTGTGGGCTTGGAGATGGGCTTCAGTTCAGCTCCTGCTTAGGGAACCCTTTGCTTGCCTTTCTTTTTGCCACCAAAATACCTACCTAGGCTGATGACTTGGTCCCAAAAGTCAAACATTATGACAGCTGCCAGGCACAATACTGCGTCTTGTCTAATGTGCCAGCTTTGATTTTCTTTGCTGCTGCAGTTAGTAAGAAAAAGAGGAGCTTCTGACCCCAGGGAAGATCAGCAGCCTGAGTCAGGATTTGGCTAAGCAAGTTCGGTGTGGCTAGGGTAGTTGCCATTCTGTAAACTCAGCTTCCTCTCCTGCTGGGACAGAAAAAAAGGCAAATTAAGGAAACTGTACAGTTCTGATGCTGTAGATACCATGTTCCTTCCTGAAGAGATTTTTCTTCTCTCTAATTCCTGATGTCCTAATTAAGGCAGATAGAGAAAGATACGCAATGGGCAGCACTGCTCCTGACCAGGTAGGGCTTATCAAGCAACCTAAGCAAGCTCAGACTCTGTTTAGTTTCGTTGATTAGGTCAGGGACTGCCATAAGTTTCTGCCTCAGACAGCAGCGACCACCCGACCAGGCTTTAGCAAATAAAATACCACAAATACATTCTGAAAAATGTGAACATAATACTCATGAAGGACTATTAATGTGTACAGAAACTATGCAGGCTGCAAATACACCTTTGTTCTGACCTTCAACATTCCTCTTTGTTTAGTCCTAATGGAGATGGCCAGTTTTGGTTTTATGATATAGATTACAGGTAAGCGCCTGTTGCTGTTTGTGATCAGTGTTTTGTTGTTGGCTTCAGCAAGGTCTGAGTTTCTCTTCTTTTGTATCTAAAGAGAGGGAAGCTATACAAGTTACTCTACAAGCCAGTTTAATGATAAATATACACAAAGGTTATAGTTATTTCAAGGTGGTGTGTATTTGTTTTGAACTTGACACACTATATCCAAAACATCAATCACAGATGTAAAAAAGCCCCAATGAAACACTTCTAAGGACATTGTGTAACAACTAGGATTATTTCTCACATTTTAAACCCTCTGAAATTAAAAGACTGTTTCAGAGGCATAGGACTCCTCAGTTGCTACCAGTGGAAGAAAAATAATAATCAAGATCTTCAGTGAGAAAACTTCAGCTCAGCTAGACAGTTCAAGAGGAAAGTCCTGTCTGAAAAATATAGTTTGTATATGTAAATTTAGACAATATTTAAGTTAGACATTTTCAGTAAGACAAGACTGAGCTCATGGGAGGTCATGCATGTAACTTTCATTTTTCATACCCTTTTCTTCCATGGAGGAATCACAAGATGGGGAAACTCAAAAGGGGATTTTAGAAGTCCCTGCAACTCACAAGGAAGTCTAAAGGACTGAGTCACAAAACATTGAATTGTTTTGGTATTCTTGTAATGGCAGACCAGAAACAGCAAATTTGTGAGTTACTGTCTGATGTGACAACACTTTAAAACTGAAGGAAACAGGAGGTGACATTTCCTCCTCACAGGCTGAACAGCTACATTAAGTTGTAAATCTTCTGAATGTGGCTGCAGTGTATCTGATGTGTCCTACTTTGATGTGATTTCAGTTGCAAAAAAGGGAATACAGGGAGCTGATACTTGCATGTCTGAAGTTTGAGTTGCATGAAGGGCTCAGTGCTACAAACAGTTCGTTCTGCCAGCTCCATATGGAGTTTGTTTTCTCATATTTTTCGTTTGACAATACATTCTTATTGTTGTTAGTATAGATACTAAAGGCATCTTCATAGATGCTAAAGGTGTTTCATTTATGGGATCTTTAGGTTTTACCCCGTTCACCTACAGCCTCCAGGTAGATGGACAGAAAGATGGACATCTGGGGACGTCCCTGTATGAGTGATTCTGCATCCAGAACTTTGCTAACAACACTGTGATATCCCCCACAGGGGAAGTGCAGCACTACTTCTGAATTTATTCACCCCTAACTTGTTTGACCTTTCCAGTGCAAATGTACTGCGTGAGTATCTGTCCCCAAGCCACCAGGAAGGCGTATGCTTTCAGGAGAAGTGGCTGCAGGTCACTGTTTCTAAGAACATCACACTTGCAAATTCCTAGAACACTTTTGCTCTGTGTAAGTAAGCTGGGAACATTGTTTTGCTAGACAGAGTATGCGAATGACCACCCGGTGCCCATTTACTCAAGTCCTCTGGAATGTGAATAGATTTGCAGCATGGGGCTGAGTACTTCTGTTTGTTAACTTAGTGGAAGCCACTTGGCATAGGAACAGGTTCGAATCATGATGCAGGCTTTTGAAATTCATACTGGCAGGGGATCCAGCTGAAAAGATCTGTGAAACCAAACTCAGTTTTTTCAGGTTGGTTCACTAGAAAAGATTCTAGAAAGTCAGTGCTGCAGGTTTTCCATTTCTGCTCTGACAAAACTGATCATGAAAGTACCTGTTCTGATGTACCAAAATATTTCTAGCCCAGATAGGTCAAGTAATCCTGAGCCACAAAATGCAGGAGACACCTAATTAATCAAAATAACTTCTCAAAATATTTGCCAGGTAACATTGTGTCAAATGTCAACAAGACCCTGGAATTTAGAGAGAGAAATATTCAGAAAACTGCTATGTTTCTTCTCTCTCCAAACCCATGTGACTTCATGGAGATCCTGCTGCAGGCAGAACCTCTCTGTGGAAAAGGACACCTGAAGTGTAGGCGTGGTCAGAGCATTCGTGTTCAGCTTTCTTCATGTTCATAGTAACCTGTGTTTTTGGGTTTGGCTGGCATAGACACACAAAACAGGATGATTAGGAACCTTTGTAATTACAGTTTTGTGAACTGTCAATTTTTATAAGGCTAAAATTCAGCACCAAGTAAAATCTACTTTAATGTGTTACCTTCCTTTGTTAAGAGCACACACTTTAAAGTAGGACTATTCCCAGCTCACGTAATACTCTCAGATCCCATTCTTGGTTTAAACCAACTTTAGCTGCCACAGTAGGTACCTGAGCTGATGGTTGATCATGATGCATCTAGTTCTCAGAGTTTCAGAGGGTAGCCTTGAAAATTTATAAAGGCCTGAAGGAAGAGAAAGTATGATGATACTGGAGCAGTGTGAGGGTAAAATCTATGAGTTCATTAACTGCTGACTAAAGAGAATCTATTTCCTCCCCTTAAGGAAAAGGATTTGATTTTGTATCAACATATTTTAAACAGAGATCTTCAGAGTTTCCCAAGATCTGAGTTTTTGCTTTAAATTTTAAATAATAATACATGTAATTCTGTAAACTTTTAAGCAATCAATAGAATTTTATATATGAGCTTAAGTATTGTGAATCCCAGTCTTTGAGAAAGCTTTTTTTTTATAAAATGTAGCTACAAAGAACTTTTACAGATGGCATTTTTAAAACTAGATCTAAAAATAACTCCATACACAGATGAATTGATTTTATAATAATTTAAAAAGGAAAGGGAAGTCCAGTGTAGTAATGGTGAGCTGGTGGGGCTGGACAGTTGAGAAACTAAAGGTTACAGAACTAGGAGCAAGAAAAATATCTGCTCCTTTCTTTTTCACACTAACTATTTGCCTGTGTGAGTCATGGAATAAAATAAGAAACCTGTTAATCTGCAGGGTGTCCTGTACCAAATATTGGTTAAGACTGAAGAAGGTTATCTGCAGTGCCGAATGAACTGAGTGGGATGATAAGGGTAAGAAAATATGAACATTTTCTGTCTCGCTTTTCTCCAGAAATGGGTTTCAGGATAAATTTTGGGAGAGCCTTTGTGACCAAGCATATCAGAAGCTATTGCATTGGCTTACAGATATTTTTTAGAAGTGTTTCTAAGCAGCTGCATAAAGGAACAGAGCAACAAACTGTCTTGAGAGGGAAAGGGGTAGAAGTCCCTCAGCCACTGAGGGACTTCAGCTGTGAGTTTGGACAACTCCTGTGGCTAAAAGCAGCTCAGCTGAGCAATCTCTGTGCTGTTCCTGCTCTTCTTTGGACACGTTTTACCCTATCTCCCCAGCACCCTTTCATAAATAATTACAGAGAGGAAACTAAGACGAATATGCACTTCTGCAGGCTCAGCTCAGTATGGTGTTATACATCATTCCCTTCTTGCTTATGTGCTGAACTGTCAGTGCAAGCAGTAGGTTGTTTTTATATTTAGAAAGTAAGGTATTAGCTGAGTGGCAGTTTGCCTGGCACGTGGTTTGCTATCTTTCTTTGTCCAACTTTGTGCAATTTCATTTTAAGAGGCAGCATTTTCCACCTTCAAAAGAACATCTTGGCAATGGTTTTTTCAATTCCCATTTGTTAGAGGTTATTATTGAAGAAAAGGTTTCTGCTCATTGTGCACAGCTTGCCTAGTACAAGCTTCTTTCATTGCCTTAAAAATGTCAGATTGACTCCAGGGGAGCTGACACAGCATCCAGCGTGCTGGGCTGTACCTAGCCATGGTAACGCTGTCCCTTTTCCATCAATACTGAGGTATTGAGAACTTCATTACAGATCCAGTAAGCACAGAGAGGTGAACAATAAAATACATACAATATTTTTATAATTGTTAACCTGGGAGATGCCTCATTGCTCCTGGTGGATATAACAAGGTACAATTCAAGCTTAATGTGAGATTGAAGTGGTTTTTGCTTTACAGATTGTCAGAACACTGGGAGCTTTAAAGAAGCTTGACATCCCAGTAGGACTGGTGGGAAGAGGTTGCCAGGAAGCCTGCGTGGGCAAACCTGTGTGGTGCTAGCTGCCTGTATGGGACAAGGAATGGAAACTGGAGTGGAGTTAGTGGGGAAGGGGCCAAGGTCTGTGGGTGAGTGGGGAAGCGTTTGAGGGAGCGGGACAGGAGACACACTTTGGGGGGCCTTGAGGGATTGGATAGTCACTGGGTCAGTGAGCAAAGAAACCATCTCCTGAGGTTTGAATACTGCTGGGTTCAGGTCAGAAGGACCTTATGTAAAGTCTCTAAATAAACAGGATTGCAGCAAAAATTAAAAGAAATTCTTGTTTGCGTCATTCTCTTCCCAATGGAGATAAAATGTAGGACACAGAAATTTGGTTACTTACTCAAGTTGCAAAAAATCTAGGTATTAAGGAACAGTGAAGGGAAAGGGGATATTCATAGACAGCAAATTATTTAGAAATGGGGTGTGAAACAGAAATAATTGGTGAAACTACAGAGGAGGAAGGGGGAATCTTTTCCAGTAACTGTTAACCATAAAGTAACATTGAAAATTATCCCTCTATCTTTAGTACACAGAGGAGGACTGGGACCAAGCTAGGCACAGAAAATATTTCAGTGAGGTGATTTTCAAACTGGAGGTACAATAATTGGGAGATATTTGTAAGTTTGAAAGAAGACACGATCTCCAGCCTTCAATCACAGCATGTTCCTTTCCAAAACTAAATATGTGGCCTTACACAGTGAGACCTGAGCTGGTGCAGTCATCACTGAGAACAATGGTGCTTTTGGAAATACCTTTCTCACAGCGGTGCAGGTCCTGAGGATGGACATCTCCAAACAGCTCCACCCGCTGTACCGGGCATTGCGGAGAAGGCAGCAGTGGGATCTGCACTCTGCCAGGCTGGGATGGGCTTCCTCATGCAGCAGAGCTGCAGTGCAGCATGAGGAAGGCTGCACCACCCAGGAGAGGCAAACACAGGGAATAAAGCAACTGCAAGTAAACTGGCTGGCTGACATTCAAGATGCCTGGCACCTATCTCAGCTTTGCCCTGTCTGGGGCACTTTTGCCCACAGTGTGGGGAGTTAAAATACTGTCCTCCTAATGTGCTGAATGTGCTGAGTGTACTGTGGGGGTGAGATGTTGCAAGCCAGGCTGGACTGCTAGAGCTTCCCAGAAAGGTGGTAGCTGACAGCAGGCAGCACTGCCAAATGTTTTTTCTCAGCCTTTAATAAAACTGTGAGATTCTTTTTACAGCTGTGCAGTCCTGGAGAAGTTGGAGGCTTGCATGGATTTACACGATGGCAGAATTTGTCCCTGGGTGTATAGGAGGGGGAAACTGTTAGCATTCTTGTACAAAGAATATGACCAGAGACAGCTGGCAACCTATTTCTGGTACTCACCACTTCAGTTTCTCAGATGATATCCGAGAGCACCTACCAGCATTTAATTCTCATTAGTACATTCTCAACAATTTTTGTAGTTTGCATGATCTGTGAATTCTGAGCCTCTTTTCCTTCGCTACGCATTAGGGAAAAAATCGTCATGGGAGACACATATCCAACTGTTTTCCCCAGCCTTGTGATTTCCACTGCTGTGTGCTTTGGTTTGTATGCAACCATCACTGCCTTTAAATAGACAGTTTAAGATTACTCCACCCTCCCCTTCCTTTGTTTCTCTGCTCTAAACATAAAGAAGTGATGAATGAGCCAAAAATGTCACAATATATAAAAAATTTGTGTCAGTAGTCAATAAAAAAATCTTGAATGTTGTGATTTAAAGTAGTATAATAAGTGATGTCTGGAGTTTACCAATATATGATCCAGGGTCAAAAATAGGAGGGAGGTGGCTCTTGTTTTCTGCTTCAGGCTATGTATGGCTTTAAACTGAGGTACAATTCAGTCTGCTTCAGGCAGGTACCTCCAGGGCATGCCTGAGGTGAGGCAGAGACACTTTCTGGAGGACAAGTGTCTCTAACAGTCTTGCTTTGGAGGAAAGGATGGAGTCAGCAGTCTCTGTCAGATTTCTGAGGATAAGGAGGGGAGGAGAGACTGGGCTAATGGATGGTATCCCTGGTGGTTTCTACCTGCAGCGAGATGGAGGAAGGAAGGCAGCTCGTCCTGGGAATGAAAGGTCACATAATCGTGCTGGGGAGGAAGAGATGGAAAGTCTTCCAGATTGAAGGGGAGAATAATATTCAGGTGGGTGGTGAACAACTATGAGCTGGATGGAGGCAGATATCTGAAAAGGGACTGTGTGTTCAACCAATCTACAAAAGCTACCTGGCTTTCAGAATGAACAGTTTTATTCTCCTGCTTCTGCTGTTCTTTGTGAGAACTGTGCTTTCTCTGCTCCTGCTTATTTCTCTTTATGTTTTTGCTTTAGGCTTTCCCTAAAGTCAGCTTTAATATTGGAAGACAGAGAGAAATTGATTTTGATTCAAATGTGAGCTTGTGAGCAAAAGAGGACTTGTGCAAATCTGTTAAATCCCCAGATCTAGATAGATATTTCAATTTTTTCAGCAGTTTCTTATACTGAGACTGCCTTGAGGCTGAAGTCCTCACATCCTGGGAACAAATAGGACAGTATCAAACATTCATCTTACCTTGAAGAGGGACCCCTGGTAGCATGACCCTTCATAAGATAAAGATAATGTGTTTCTATCAAACAGTACAGTGAGTTTCTTCTTAGAGTTTAGTGAATATTTTTGGTCTCTGACTAAAAGAAGAAAAGAAATGTGCCTTTTCTCATGACAGAGAAGCAGTAGGGGAATGGTTGGTACAAAAATGGATGAAAAAACATAAAAAGCCACACATGGCAAGAAGAAAAGCAAGCTGCCCTCATGTCTATCAAGTTTTTCTCCTACTTCCATCCTCCAAGGTCAACCATCGCTAAACAGAGACATGGCCTACGCCATAGGAGAGGAAGGTGTTTTCATCCCTTTTAAAGCAAGAATGTGCCCTTTGTAGCAGCTTCAGATGTCCTGGATCTGCCCAGTTTTGCCACAGCACCAAATGAGTCTGGTGACTGAGGACTTTGGAGCTGTGTGCAGGGATCCCTCCTCATGGGACACTTGCTGCCTGGAGTGGGTGCTTGTGTCTCCTCTGGCATCCATTATGGGGATCTCAAGCTGCTGGCTCAGCCTCCTGTCTCACAGGCATGCTTTCCTCACCTTCTCCTGGATTCTTCTGTGGCAATGTCTTTGGGGGAAATTCCTGGGCTCAAAAACAGCACTGCAAAACTATTTACCCTGAGACTAAAATGGTGCTAGTTTCCTCTTGCCCTATTTTTCAGCTAATAGAGAGGCAACGAAGCACATCTCCCCTAATAGGTAGAAGGAGCAGCACTCATCCAGGTGTCAATGGTTGTGAAGTGCAGTATCCCCAGCAGTGCAGCACCAGGTGCCTGGGAGGAGCTCTGCTGGGAGACTGCTCCTGTTTGGTCCTTGTTGGCATGATTATGGGATGAGTGATGTGAAGTGTGTTGGGATGGGAAGGCAGGATGTGGGCAGAAAGCAAGGCAACTGAGGCAGGAAATTGGAAGTTGCTGCTGATGGAGCAGCAGGACTTTGGCACCACTCAGTGCTGGCAGGAGCCAAAACAGAGAGTGGGCATGAAGAGCACCAGAGCCTCATTCTCAGAGAATTGCTCTAGTCTGTCCTCTGGGCTGGGTCATGCACTGTAGTGGTCTTTTGCCAGAGCTTTCTACAGTGCAGGATAACAGCCTCTATTTCCGGTCACTAGGAGACTTGTGAGTGGCCTGGGAAACAGCCACAATGGGGCCCAGGGCAGAGCGGTCAGAGACATTCCAGAAGTTCCCTTGGGATGTATTGCTATACAACACCCGCTCCAGCCCCCTTGGAGGGCTTTGTGCACAGCTGGACTCTCCCCAGGGCCTTTGTGCACAGCTGGATTCTCTGCAGGGGCTCAGCCCCCCCCCCCCTCCCCCAATTCTCAGCCCCAGTGCCTTTGCTGGGAACCACTGTGTGTTGCTCAGAGAGGAAAAGTCGGCTCAAATTCCTCCTGCTGGAGAAGGAAACCTGAGGAAAGGCCATACATGGATGTCAGTGTTGTTTGCATGAACAGGCTCTGTGATGCATCTCTGATTTGCTTACACCCATGCTGTGTTTAAGCTGCAGACTGCAGACGACCTCTGTATGCTGTGTATCTTACGCTGGTTCGGAGTCTAAACACATACAGTTATTTCCACACAATCTCCTTTGAGATGGAAACCAAGCTCATATTTTTGAGCTGAGAGGGTACAGGATGAGCAATTCCAGCTTCTGAATGAGGACAGAAGAGCTGTGTGCTCTCTCAAACCCTAGTGCTGGGTTTGTGGAGGAGGGTGCAGAAGATGTGCTGCTTAGAGGGTTTGAAGTTATCCTGGGGGAAAATAAAGTCCATGAAGTGTACAGTAGGAGTAATCCCAAACCAGGAGGGAGGTGAACTGCCTAACCCCAACAGGTGCTTTCTGTCCAGCTTTCAAGGAAGCAGGGTGGTGGTGTGCCTGGAGCAACAGTAATTAAGACTCTGAGGACAAGTTAGGAAAACAACCGCTGGGTTTAATAACCACTGCGCGTGGGACAGAGTCCCCCCACCAAAACTCCCCATGGGGCCGTGGCAGGGGTGCCAGCCCTTGACAGATGTCTGCTTTGGTGGCAGGGACTGGTTGTTCCAATGATGCCTCAGACCTCCTCTACACTCTTGGAACAGCCCAGAGTCTTTAAACCTGTCCCCTCAGGTGTGCTCCTAAACTGGAACAATACCTCACCCTCCCAGCCCAGCAGGGTTACTTTCCTGTGAATAAATTTTCCATCTTTCACACAGCAAGTAGAAATCCTGGATTCAAACAACTCTCAGGCTTGAGTAAATCTAAAATTTAAAAGGAAAATGCACACAATTAGCTTAAAACTTCCTAAAGATATCAAACAATATTGCAGAACTAAACCCATCCCATCCCTGTCTGAACCCTGTAAACTCCTCCCCCACCATTCTACCTCCCATCTCGTGTCCTGCAACCTGCTCCATATCTAATCTCACAATATTGCACAAGGTGTTTTTTAACATCCAAAGTATCTTTTACTGTTCTGAATGCTCTTATCAACATCTTGGTGTAAGCAGTAAGCCTGACTAGGCAAACAAACACTTTTTCACACTAAGTTTCACTTAATAACTGACCAAAAATTCACCATCTCCTATTAATAAAATGCTGAGCTGGAACCATCTCAGGCTTTTTGAGCACACCTTCTGAATATTTACATCTGGAAAGCACACAGTGTTTACAAGAACTCATGTTTATTTATCCAAGAACACTTCCACAGAAAAGCTTCTTTATGACTAGCTGTACATTTTCCTTTGCCAGTTTATTGACCTTTTGCAATGCATGGCTCTTTGTTTGCTAAAACGATAGCACTGATCTTAACCTGCCATGTGTAATACATCTTGGTACCTTGCCATTAAAAAAATTTAAATTTGGGTGCCAGGAAGCCCCCCATGTCACTGGGAAGAGGGTGAATCCAGTGAAGCTCAGTAGTAAGCAAATATCATTATCTGATGACACCTGTAAGCGGCTGTAGGAGCTCAGTTGTTAGCACATCCCCAGTGATCCCGCTAGCACTTTCAAGCTCTCCAAATAGTTTTTTATCCTTGGGCCAATGAGGCCATGTAGTTGGGTGCTCTGCTGCTCAGGTGGCCCTGCCAGATGCTGCCAGTGCAGGACTGGTTGAGAGACAGGCATGTAACTGCTGTCTCTTCCCTGGTTCACGGGACAGCTTTCAATCCCCTTGCTGCCTAGTCCAGCATTTCCTCAGAACTAAGAGTATTTGTCCAAGAGCACTTCCGCAGAAAAGCTCCTTTATGCTTTGCTATACATCTTTCCTGCCAGCATCCTGACCTTTAGCACTCACCCACAGGTTTGCCTTAAGAATGTTCATTTCAGCAGAGTCCTTGCTGAACTGCACAGAGGCCAGTGGGCACCGACCTGGGGATGGTGCTGGCTGCCAAGGACCACGGTGTGCAGAGCTGGGCTTCTACAAAATGTATCTGACTGCGCCAGGTGAGGCTGGTTTTCCAGCTCTCTGAGTACCTGGTTAAGCAAAGCCAAACTGTTCAGAAGTGAGGAAAGGCAGGAATGATGGAGGAAGGCATGTGGGCAGACTGTAGATGTTGACTGACCCCCTCTCCTCAAATTGCAAGAGCAAAGTGTCTTTAATTCAGTCCTTTTTATGAATTGAGGTTACCTCCAAGTTTGAATTAATTAAAGGAGATTCCATACAGCATTTCTTTCCTTAGACAGGAAGTTGTTTACTTGTGTAGGAACAGATTTCAGATAAAGACCTGAATTTCTGATTCATTATTCCACAGTTTTGTATTGGAGTAGCACAGAAGCAGAAACTGAATCTAGTTTTCAGTGATTCTAAGGGCTCTAAGCCCAAGTTGCAGAGTCATAACCACTGTTCTTCAGTCCAAGAAATAACTGGACCTTGCAGGTTAGAGTGAGACATGGGGCTGGAAAGTGGTATTTCAGATGTCTGAGTATGAAGTGCTCACTGTGCCACTGGTGGTAGCTGCAAGTCCAAGATGGGACCTGAGGATGGGAAATCTGCACACAAAGGCTCTGAGAACTGGGTTCACAGTGCAACTTGGTTGGGATGGTGAAGGGGGAATGACTGAGGGTCAATGGAGAGGACCAAGAATAACAATCCACAAGAGTAAAGTAGAAGAGGAAGAAGTACCACAAGATAAAGATCTACTTAATTTTCCTTTTTCAAAATGCAAGGAAGCCATATAGAAAAATACACTAAAAAAATTAAGGTTACATATTTGAGAAATGAAAAGGTTAAACCTGTTTAAACAACACATACACACATGAATAACCTGGTTTAGTGAAAGGTGTCTCTGTTCATGGCAGGGGTGTTGGAACAATGTGATCTTTAAGGTCTCTTCCAACTCAAACCATTCTATGATCCTATGATTCTTTGATGAGTGTCTTAATAGTATGGGCAATTAATCATTGGAGTGGCTTCATTTGAAAGCTTTAAATCAAGACTAGAAACCTTAAAACACTACCTGTGGTCTCCTTAGGAAGATATTTCTTTTAACCCAGGAACCATAGGGTAAATTCTGTGCTGAGCTTTGTGCAGGGACTCCAGCTAAATGTCCACTGTGCACTGTGGTTGGGGTTGCTCTGGCATGGTCTGGGAATGCCATACACTGACCTGAGAAATACCTGAGCCTGACTTCACCTCTGCCTCTGGCAGAGTCTTGGCCTAGATGAAAGGGAAGGGTGCAAAAAGAGCAGAAGCTGCAGTGAGTTCTGGAAAAGCAGGGAGGAGGTAGAGGCATCTTGGGAACCTGGCTAGTCTTTATGCTGAGTCTCCTCCCTTGGTTTGTGCAGTCAGGACTTAAATCTGAATTGCCAAAGACAGGGCCTAGAGATCAGAGAGCCTCTGTCTCTGTAGAGGAGGAACAGCCTTTGGAGACCTACATGTGGGCAGAGAGCAGATGTTGATAAGCTACTGCAGGAGCCATAGGATATATATATAATCAAGCTACCAGTGGAGAAAGGTAAGAGAACCACAATTCTCTGTAGCCTGTTTCCCTCCAAACTTTCCCCTGTAGCTGATAGAATAATACCTTTATTTTCAAAAGCTCTGAGGTCTGATTCCAGTATCTGCAGTTCTTTCTTTGTGAGTACCGGAGCAAAACCAGTGAGCCATCAGGTAAGTGTGACTAATGTGAGTGGACTCTGTGTCCACTCCTAACTACACAAAATCTAATTTTGGTGAGGCCTGTATTTGAGCCCTCTGGGGATACGCAAAGCCAGGGAGCAGGTGTTCATCCAACCAGGATGATCACAAAAGTCCAGTCTGACTTTTAAACCATGTAAAACCTCCAAAGTGCAAAGCAACATAAAAAGTTCACCGGGAGTTGATGGTATTCAGCGCCTCCCAGGTCTGGGCTGTCAAAGAGTGATTTTAATAGCATATTAAGTATGAGATGCTGGAACGTGATCAAGACCTAACACAAGGAAGTAGCTTTTAATTAACAAGTTCCACATGCTACGTATGAAAAGTAACAGCCATTAAAATGTATTAGAATTAAGTTGCATATCAAAACCCATCAATGTTGAGTTTGACTGCTTTAATTTAAAATGAACATTTCTACATTGAGATAACACAAGAGAAAATTTGCTTAAGTTTGATTTTTATACTTCTGAAAAGGATTTAACAGCTTAGAATACATGCTTTACTTCACACCATACAACTGGTGAAAATTGGATTAATTATACTGCTTTCAGCAATACTACTGGCATAAACCATTAATAATTTAGACTCACAGAGTTTGTTTTGTTTAATTTATTTCCAAAAAATATTTTTTACTGTAGAACGTTAAACTAACTGTCTTGGTTTCAAAGACAGGTATTTGCTAAAGAGGGCAGAAGCCTCCTTTAGAATAGGAAAATGTAACCCCCTTCCCTCCGAATTGGTAAAATTTTGAAATCAAGGGGCTTTCAGGCAATGGTATGAGAAAAGAGGAATAACAGTCCTTTACGAATATATTTTTATATATATATATAATGGGACAGATAAAACAACAACAATGGTAACCACCACAAATAAGAACAGACAAACCCACGGACAGTCTCTTCCCCCTCTGTTGGCAATTCACCTTTGGTGCAGTCACAGTCACAGCTGGCAGGGGCACTGGTGCTCCCGGTGCGCAGGGAAGGTGCGATGACTCCCCTGAGAGGGGGAAGGGGGGCTCGGGGATTCCGAGTTTCCTTCCGTCGAGACACTGGAGCGGATGGTGGAGAATTGGTAGAAACATGCAGCTGAAAACAGAAGCCCACGGTGGAGGAAGATTCTTCCCGGAGCTCCAAGCAGTCTCTCTCCCTCTCCTTTCAGTGTCCAGAAGGGAAGAAAGGAGTCTCCAGCTGTGCTTGGCTCTTTTTAACTAGTCCCATTCCCCCAGTATCTCCACCCCCCTCTGAGGGGAAAATCTCAGATACCAGGGAATCTTAGATAACGGCTAGCTAGCCACACCCATCTCAGAGCCAACTCTTTGTCTTTCTTAATCACTCACCCATTATCGCCTCCCAGCAACTAATCACTCACCCATTATCACTCCCCAGCAACAAGAATGGGGAAAAATTCCTAAGACAGAGAGACAAACAAAAAACCAAGAAAAAAATATCTCAAACCCCGACACTAACATGTAAGCAAACATTTATATTTATATGGTGAGTTTCAGCCAGTAAAAACCATAACTGGAATGGAATTAACTGTGTTTGGATCTTGAAATTCTAAAGGGTTTCATCAAAAGCAGTCATATGAAACCAGAAACTTGAAGAGGTAGTTTGGTTTGATTTTGCTCAAGTTTTCAAACTAACATGAATTATAGCATTGCTGCAATAAAAACTAGAGGTGAAGTCCCACTTAACTGCATCCTCATAGTATGATTGTCTCCCAGTTCTCCTTATCTTTGGCTTGTCGTTTTACTAGGCAAGAAGATACCTTTTAATGTTCTTACAGTGTCATGGTGGCCTGCAGCTACCTCTGAAGGACTGGAGTTGTCTGGAAAATCAGATGCTGGAATGTGCATATTTTGAAGTCCTGTTCACGAATTAGATCACAATCTGTGGTTTCATACCTTTTACAGGAGGTTTCAAATGTTACACAAAAGCTCATTGGGAATTTGTATTTAAAGATAAAATACCCCAGAATGTAGCTGTATGGAGGGAGGAAGGAATAGACAGGGCTGGAGGGGACCTCTAAGGTCACTGAATTTTGTCTCTGCTACCGCAAGTAACCACATCACAGGGTCCCCTTCAAAAGCAATTCATAAGTCTTTAGAAAGCCTTCTCCACTATGCAGAGACTTTGGTATTAAGTGCAGCCTAGCTGTATAGCACATACATTCCTGATTAAAAGGAGAGAGAGAAAAAAATTAAGTCTGTGCTGATTGAAGTTAATATTTACCGAATAGTGGAAACTGTCATTCCTCCCACTAAAATGCGATTAATCAGAGCTTGCTCTGTTACCCAGTACAGCCAAAGACAGGAACTGCTTTGCAGGCTTGTGTTGTGCACAGATCACCAGCCACCATCCCTGAAGCGCAGCTGTGCTGTCCACATGCCTGGGGTAGGAGGTTTTGGTTCAGCTTCCTGTCTGTTGCTACTGTATTGCCTGTCCCCCACACTCCCAAGCCACCACAAGCAGCATAAATGTCATCAAACAAGTTAATATTGTCTTTCTTTTGGCTGGGATTCTGAAGCTTTCGATTTAGTTTTCAAGCTTTTCTCTGTAATCAGCAGGGCCCCAGGCTGCTTTATGAAAGTGATGGCTCAAACTCCACTGTGTAAAATCTACTCTGTGTGTCAGGAGAAAAAGCTTATCCCAAGAAGACCAGGGAAGCCTACAGGTTTCCTGGCATACTAGGTGGCTCCCTGTGGGCAGAGTGGTTCTTGCATATGATTTTACTCACAGTGTTTTGTACCCCCATGTCAGTATGGACTTTAGGATATATTCTGCTTGTCTGTTCCTGTTGTTGCACTGGTGGCCCCTGTGCAATACACTGCATGGTGGTCACAGGAGGGTGCTTTGACTGGTGCCTTGTTTTCCAAAAGGCAAGCTGCCTCTCTGCAGATGCAGCTCCCTACCTTTAATGTATGCTCTGACGATCACTTGTTTGAATGCTGAACACTTTATGCTTCCCTAACTCCTGTTCCTTCCCGGGCGCTTTTCCAGAGCCCCACAGCCAGGCTGCTGCAGACACTGCTGAGTCCCTTGCCGCTCACACAAGCAGAGGTCCCCACATCAATTAAGGGGATTGTTGAAATCTGAGTTTCCCACCTCCAGCAAAGCAAGGTCCTCAGAATTAGTATGAGCTTTAGCAATTTCTTTTTCTACTCTAAGAATAATACTTCAAAGTGTCTTGTGCCTGTGTCTTGCACACCCATGCAGGCTCATCAGTGCTTCCCAGCACATCTCATGCAGCCACCCCTTGGCTCTCCCCTCACTCCCTTCCACTGCTGGTGGTCAGGCCTGTCTCTTTGCCATGCCAACTGTCTGGATTAATTGCACTCTCTCTCTTTCCACCTCACCAATTCCCCATCTGTTTTTCTGCTGTAGCTTAAATCCCTTTTGATCTGATCCCGAATCACTGACTTCTACAGGAGCCTGTGTACACAGACTGTTCCTGGGAGCAGGTCCCTCCCTCTCCACTCCGTGGCTCCAGATGATGTTAGCCTGAGGGGCTTATTGCTGCAATATTGAAATTTTCCTTATCAAGAGCTGGATCCTGAAATGTTGTGGGAACCATGGTCTTCATCCCATGGTCTTCACACTCATGGTGGTATGAACCATGGTTCACACATAGCTGTATTTTTTTGGAGCCTATTAATTTAGTTGAATTCAAGACTGCACTTAGGGTTTGTCTGGACAACATCCAGAACATGCAGCACTTTGCAGGGTTGAACCTTTATATCCTAAACTGTTCTATTGGCATGCTACAATGCACAGTATAACCACGCACATAGGCAGCATTGATCCTCTCATTGAATTTAAAAGACATTTTATTCACCCTTGCAGTTATTTAATGCCATTATCTATTTATTCAATGTAGTTAACTTAATGCACCACGACTTAGACAACATATTTGGAGTGGAGACAGAGACCATCACGTTAATTGAAACTGCAACATGGTTCAGTTATTGTGTAGTCATGAGAACTTAATTGTGTGATCAGAAACCGTTATTTACTGCTGGTGACTCTTTTGTATCCGAAACACTGGCACTGATTGTAAACCAAAAGGCCAAAAATTATACGTAGGAACAATCTTCACAGCCTCATCTGTCGTCTGGGTCTTGAAAAGTAGTAACACAGGATGCCCTGTTAGCCAAAAATTTCACAAGACCAAGGCAGACTTTTTCACCCATGGATGAAGTGATTAAGAGGCATATTTATGAACGGTTTGGTTGTGCACTTTCCAAATGTGTACTTCAAAGTGTCTGTGTTTTCATGGTGCTGTGATAGATAAAGCAGGTACACATGAGATACCTCTACTTTCCCAAACATGAATGCAGGGGACCAGAGTACATGCACTGCAATTACAGGATAAGAAGAGAGATGTTAATGTAAACTGTTACTCAGGAATGTGCGCTTGGGCAACTGAGTCTCCCTTTTTATGTGCGAGAGCCAAGCAGAGGAAAGGATCAGGGCAAGCTTGCAGGTGAGCACAGAAATCAGCAAAATAGAAAAGCACTATCTGGGAATTATCTGAAACACCTAATCCATATAAGAAATTACTGTACTAATCTTTTTTTAATAGGTTGATAAATGGAATGGGGTAGATTACACCAGCAAGGAAATCAGCATCTTTAATGAAGATTTGAAAATTTACAGAAAAAAGAACTAATGGTAATCATCACATGATGTAAACCAAAGGGGAAAGCTGAGCTTCAGGGGCTATCATTAAGCCTGCTTTTAAGGTTTGATCTTGCAAAGCATTGAATATCCTCAGCTCCCACTTCAGTCAAAAGAAGTTGAATGTCTTTTGCAAAAAGTGGAGTCAGCAGGCTTAGGTGATTTATTGTATTCAAAATATTGAAGGTGATTTTGTGACATCAGAGGAAAGTTCTAGAAAGATCTGGAAGGAAGACCAAAATCTTGTTAGAGAA
This sequence comes from Pomatostomus ruficeps, assembly GCA_013400735.1. Classification (NCBI taxonomy): domain Eukaryota; kingdom Metazoa; phylum Chordata; class Aves; order Passeriformes; family Timaliidae; genus Pomatostomus; species Pomatostomus ruficeps. The sequence continues at coordinate 76,541 of VYZT01058740.1, read as the reverse complement.
AAAAAATCAAGTTGTGACATTGGAGCAATGAGACCCTCAAGGGGGCTAGAAGGGATGGGGTGAGTTACAATACACCTGGTTAAATAAGGGTTCACAGGAGTACCAGTGTGAGGGCAGGAAAGGGACAGATTTGTGGAAGCAGTCCCCAGTGCTTTACATTATTCCCTGTGCTCCCTGATTATATCTAGTTTCATGTTTGACTATTCCACCAGACGTAAGCTGGCACCAACAGAAGAAAAGCAAGAATTGGCAGGGATGTGCTCATGTGGGGACCAAGAGGAAAACGGGTGCAAGGGCTTTCTGGGTTGCCTGGAAGCCTTCCAGACTTAGCCCTTCTCTGTGCCAGCTTTTTCTGTCCTCTGCCTTTTGTCATGGACATGAGATACGGCACAGCTGCCTCTCACTGAGGTACCTGATCCAGCTGTGTAACCTCTCCCCAAGTTCCCACTCTACAGTCCTTACCAGGACTGACATCCCATCCTGGGCATAACACCTCAGGCTTGTATGTGCTCTTTTGCCAGCCCTGAGGGCCCAGACAACTCTTGTCCTGCTCAGTGTGAAGGTTTTACCATGGGTGGAAGGTATACAAGCTCTGCTCAGCTGCTCTTACCGTGAAGTCTGGTGCAAGCCTGATCTTGGCTTTTAAGTAACTTTCCTTCTTTCTTCTTTGGCATCAAAAAGCTCCAGCTATTATAAAATTACTTTTTCCTTGTAAGGCACTGCTAGAAAGACTGAAGGGCAACAAGAGACCTTTCCCCTCCCAGCTGTGTTGGACTGGCTGGATTTGACTGCCCCAGCTGCAGGTGCTTCCTTTCTGTGTCCCCTCCCTCTTCAGTCCCCTTAGCCCAGCCAGCTTGTGCTCTTGCAGCACCTTGGAGGAAAGGACAAAGAAAGTGGAATATTTACAGAAGCAACACTGGGTGGAGCCCAGGAAAAAAAGCAAGGCTGAGATTTCTGCTGCTGTCCGTGGTCACTGAACAGTCATGCTGGGAGTTCTTGGAGCTTTTGATGATTGTGGGGGCAAAATATCTCTGCTCTCTGACACCCACACAGTTCCCATCCACTTGAGGCTCCTCCTCAAGTCTCCTAAGATCCAGCAGATCCAAGCTGAATCCAAGTAAGCTGGTAGGTACAGAAGTGCCAAGTTTGGGATCTGGGAAGCACACAGGCTACTTGGCTGGCAGCAGACTACTCATTGTTAAGGAGTCCTGTCTCTCTCCAAGATTTATTGACTTGACCAGAACTCTGGGCTGACCAAATTATTCTGGAGGGGTCTGTGCGACTTGCTGATAGGCCCTGTCTATGCTTATCTGCCTGTCCTACCTCCCATCAGGAACTGAGCTCGAGGCTTGAGTATACATTTAGAAAATATGAAGCTTAGGACCAGCAAGTGTTTCTACATCCAGTTTTCAGCTCACAGTTCTTGTTTCAAGAGCTGTATGCTGTACAACTTCAGATCTCTGCAAGAGCCCTTTAGTTATCCTGCCTACTCTGTGAAAAGTATTACATTATTTAACAGTTGCTGTAGCATGAAATGACATGGAGAAACTATCCACAGAGGAACAGACAAGGATATGTATGTGTGCATGTAAGATAGGCAGATATATCTTGGAAGAAAGGAAAATGAAGAATGCAAAGCAAAACTATACCTGGAATTCATTGGGCTATCTGCAAAAGTACTTAAGGGGGCCTCCTTTGGGTTAAGTCTTTCATAGGTCGCCAGAGAAAATTACAGTCTGGTTGAGTTATTTTTTTCACATTAGTCTTTCTGCAGCAATCACCACCTTCTTCTTCATATTCTTTAGATTGAGGCATGTATTAATTATTTATACATGTCCATCCATGTATGTGGACATTTTACAAAAATAAAATGAGGTCTTGTTCTCAGTAGAATGTGCAGTTTAGCACAGGCAGAGGCCAAGCAGGCAAAAAATTTAGGTGAGGAAGCAGCAATGGAGAAGAAACTAAGACAGGAAGTACTTGCAGAGGAGGCTGTTTTTCAAGAAGAAAAGCAGTGTCATTCAGTGGCTGGGGTGGGCTGTTCTTCTGGGAAATGAAGCTTGAAAAGAATGACCAAGATGTGGGTGTTTGGAAGTCAGTGTTAGTGGCAGGGTGTGATACAGAAGAAGCAAAGTCCTGAGCAACGGCAGCAGAAGTCATATGGGGACATGATTGGGTTGTCCAGGATCTCTGGTGTGACTGAGACAAGAAACATGTTGAAGAAAAAAATGTCTGGGCAGGGAGAAAATGAAAAAATTCAGTCCAGTTGGTTTCCAGTATTCCAAATCTCTCTCTACCTTTTTTATTTATCAACTGAAGGCCATGGTGATATGACCACGGGATTGCTTAAAACTCATTTCAGGCAACTGAAGAAATAACAGCCTCACAGACACAGGAGGATGGGCAGTCCTCCATGTGTCACTGTTCACAGCTTGTGCTGTTGAAGAAGTCAAGGTTCAGTTTTTACTCCTGGATTGTTGCTGCATTTCCCATGAGCTGTACATTGAAGGGTATGGCCTTTGCTCCTGGACTTTGCTCCTACCTCTCTGCTCCTTCCTGAGCTGGTGTTTCCCACTGGAGCAGACATTCAATAGGAGGAGACAGGCATAGCAATGCATGTGTTTCATTTCTGCTCATCTCATCTGCATCTGAGTGTAGTTCTTGATGCTCACCAAGAGATCTGGGGGGTTCAAAATTCTGGTAATTTGTAGAAACAAGAAACCACACCTCCAAACTTCCTTCTTAGTTTGGGAAAGTTCGAGGGATTTTGCATTGTCTCAGAATTAGTACAAGCTGTCCCCTCTGCTGAGATGCAGCCTACAGCTCAAAACTCTTCCTCCTTGGCCTCTTATGAACTGCAGCCATTCAAAACTGCTCATGTAGAGCTGTCAGAAAATCTGCTTCTGCTATGTGTGCACTTGGGGGATAATGAGGACCTGGGGAGGATCTGCATGCCCCCAGCTAGCATGCTCTCTCCTGGGAATGGTTGTTTGTGGCTTTTAGGTGCCTGGTCAAAGACATGCTTACACTGCAGTGTGAAAAGAAAACTACCAGAGATCGGATATCTTTGCTGAGAAAAGATCTTCTGATCCTGTGAAGCTTTGAATTTTAAAAGAAGTTCCAGTTTGACATATTCTCAAGATATATTACTGCTTTTCTTGGGAAAAGCACAAAAAAGAGCTCTCCTGGATCGAATAGCTGTCACTAGACTCACTCACCAGGAGGAAAACTCATGCTCAGACTTAGATCTAGACTGAGCCAAACGCTTTTTTTCCCCTGCTAACTGGATACTTTGAATACCAACATGTTGCAAGGGCCCTTTGCCTTTCTCTGTCCCTAGTTTTCATCAGAGCCTGTTTTCTGAGTCAACTTTAATCAGAACAGGCAAGTTTATGTGAAAAATGGTCATTTTCTTGAATCACTGTTTTCCAGTAGAGAATTGCTCAGTTGAAAAATTCTCTGCCAAATCTGTGGTTAAGTACTTGAGAAGGGCTACCTTTACACACCTGCCCTGCTGTCTGGTCCATCCCTTGTAAGAGAGTCCTGCCGCCCCTTTCTTGACGTTTACAAACATATATTTATTTATACCTTGCTAGCTCTTCCTATCAACCCCTGCCCTGCCTGTGCAGTTCCCATGGTACAAGTATCCTGTAAAACATTCAGCGGTTGCATCATGCTTGCACCAAGCTCGAAGTCTGTCCATGTGGATCTGCACACCCTGGCACGCCCTTCCTTATAAAAGGGTCTGTTAAATGTCAGACATGAGATCTGGGGTGTCTTGTACAGTTTTATTCACATCTCTATTAAAGCAGCTTGCTGAGGTTTCTTAGAAAAATTCACAATACTTTTCAAATAATTTACTACTCAAAGTAGAGTATTTTGCCCTAAAGACAAATTTTCCTGTTCATCCTTCTTTGTCTCTTCTCCCTCCTCTCTAAATATGAAATGAAACTGAAACAAATGGCACCAACAAAAATACTAACATAAAAATCTTTGCTGATTTCCTGGAATAGCACCACACAACCTCTGCATTTCACTGAAATGGCCTGAGGAAAGGCTAGGGTGGACTCTAACCTAACTGGGTTTTCTTCTGTAAATGTTTTCTGAAAAATTACATTATTTTACACAGGTGAAATCAGCCTCTCTTCCTGTATTTCTCAGGGCCACTTCTGTCCTTGCGTGACACCAGTGCTCCTCTGTTATGAATGAGAAGGCTGCTGCACAAGTGATGGATGAGTCAGCCAAGAAAATAAGAGATGTCCTGACCTCAGTTAACTGCTGTAAATATTTTTCATGATAAAAAAAATTGATTTTTATACAGCTTGATGTGAGTATAAAGTCAGTCATCCCATGAACAGGTTTGAATTTAGCAGTTTACTAGGTAAGTTGGCTATGCACCTTAGATCTTAATTATTTATTATACAGTTCTTTAACCAAAGATACTTTCCATAGCAGCTTTCTATGTCACGTTACTGGTAATATACAGCGACTTAAAGGAACACATACCTATGCACAAATCACGGGGTGTGTAGGCTTGACATTGTTTTTAAAGGTCATTGCTATTTACCACCAAACATATTTTCCTGCTTATTTAATAATGGCATTTTTGGACAACAACATGTAAAATGTTTCCATGTCAGAGTAAATAAACAGCTTTTCTAATTAAAAAGGTGAGGAAGGTTTATATTTGGGGGAGAAGGGAAATAATGGATACAAGACACAGCTGCTGATATTTGGACACTACTTTGTGAGTGTAATATAATACTAACTACTCAGACATAAATCCCGTGCACTCAGCAGTCTGCTAGGCAACTGCTTGCCTCGTGTCCATATTTTAATTTTTCTTGGAAGTGTGTGCATACTGGGAACCTAGTCACTTAACAGCTGGAGTGTGGCACTGGTGTTTTTTGCATTCTTGCAATTTATCGCCAGTTTAACGGCAATTCATATGCTTTCCTGGTGAGCACTGTCCCATCATTTCTTGACCAATTCTAGTTGTCCCTGCCTGGTTTATGTATGTGAGAATGGGCCTGGATCCAGTAAAATATTTAAGCATGTGCTTAACTCTGAGTACCTGATAAAGGAGAGGGCTTGGGAAGTACTGACACAAACACTCCTCTAAGTGCCCGTCAGTTATGTCTGAGAGCTCTTCCACTGAACTGGCTGCAAAGAACTGAGGGAGAATTAATGCTGTGATGGACAAAGCCTCTCACAAGAAGAACACAAGCAGGAGAAACAAAGAACAAAAGAAGCTTAAGCAGGAGGTAGCACATCTGCGGAGCAGCAGTTAGCCATACACTGGAAGTGCTGGGCCTTTGACCCTGCTACAATACCCACTATAAATGCTGGTGTCCATGTTTCTCCCAGCTGGAGGCAAGACCTTCCAAGTGGTCCCTGCCCATTTAAGGAGAAAGTGTCTCCTATGCATTGTGAGATGCCTCCCACCACTGTGGTAGCAGTGAATCTCGTTTATGTGCTCTTCCTTTCTGTGCTGAAGGCATTCTTGGCACTGCTGCACAGAGATGTTTCCCAAAAGCAGGTCTTGCAAAGCTCTGCTCCTTGTCTTCCTTGGGTCTGCAGCTTCCTTGGCCTGCATAACCCACTACACCTCCATGAGCCTTTTCTCTGCCCATCTCAACCCCATCCACGTAGCAGTTCCCTTGTGGCACTACAGCAGGTGCCTCAGCAGAAGCCAGGCAGAAGAAATACCACACATTTTCTTTGTGCAGTTTATCATTAAATACTCATTAAATTTGTGATTTGGTGCATGGTTTGTTATCACTAGCTTTTAAATGCCTGTTGTATTAATTTGTTTTTCCCAGTGTTATTGATGGAGTCCATTCAATAAAACTGTGAAATTATTTTTCTCTCATTTTAACTGTGTCAGTACTCCCACTTTAAATAAATCATGGTTAGATCCTGGAGAAACCTATTAAAAGAAAACAAACATCTGTGTCAGGCCACATCCACTTTTTCTGGTTCAAGAGAAGCTAACTCCATCACTCAGTAGGGCAGTTTAAGCTGATTGGTCACCTTTTCCATTGAAAATAAGTAATTGTGCTGTATTAAGGACATCCAATAAATGTTACTGGTGAAGTTCTTCCCTATTTGCAGATGTTCAGTGATTTTCTCTCAGTTTTATGCAGTTTGAATTAGTATTTGAACTAGCTAGAGAAAAATGCTTTAAAAGCAAAGAAAGAGAATACTTTCCACATGAACACTTTTTATAGTTTTTTTAGTCTTTTGATACAGCAACGCTAGACAATTCATATAAGACATGCAAAGAATTGTATATTAAACCAGCAATTTTACTCTTGAAGAAATGTTGTTTGACAATGATCACACAGATTTTCCTTCCAAACCATTTAATTTAAACCATATTTAATTACATTTACTATATTACAGTGATTTAATAAAGTATTACTTTAATTTCAATATCCATCAAAATGTAAAACTTTTAATATAGAAAAACTCCTTTAACCCCACTAAAGAAAAGCACTGGAGCAAACTCTTTTCCAGGAATACAGATACTTTCAAAAAATCATCTTTGAAACCCTCTAGGAAATTTTGTCCTTAACCACTTCGAGTTATAATAAAGTGAGCTGAATTCTCTTTGTTTTCATACTTGAACTACCAAGGGCCTAAGTATAGTAAATTTTATAAGAAGAAGATTTTTTTAACTATCACTGATTGTTAGTTTCCAAGAAGATGAATTCACTTTGAAAACCTTTCTTTCCCCCTCAGTATTTTGAGGTGTTCTGTGACCTGATGCTTCCTTCTACATTGTGACTTCATTTCCCAGTTGCTGCAATAAGCAGGGGTAATGGTGGCCCTTTATACTTGAGGTTTTTCTCCCCAGTGTACTGCAATGCTATGTAAAGTTTCCCAAGTAGCTCTGTAGAGCTGTGTAAACATATTTGTCATCAGTAAAATAATTGAAAGGTGCTGTATAAAACTAACCTTAAGTACATAAGGTACATGTGTGTATTACCAGGGATCACATCACCTCATTGCAACTAAATTTCCACACTTGTCTTGTCGTGATTGTCTTTAGCTTTTCCCTCACAATAATCAGCATGCCTTCATTCAGAGATTTTTGTATTACATAAATTAGCATCTTTTGGGGCAAGAATCTTGTAGGCATTTTAAGCAGCATGCACAAGCATTTGCGGTTACGTACATCATAAATAATGAAATTCGAATGCACAGAATTCATAAAACTCAAGCTATCTGAAGGTTTTGTCAGATCAACGTTGAATTAAAAAAATTGTTTTAATAAAAATTCCACATGTGGGCTTGAGATGTTAGATTATGAATAAGAAGATTTGAGGTTCTCAGAAGAGTAATCAAGAGAAAACAAAAGGCCTCAGCAGTGTTTCCTTTTCCAAATATGGGCGAATCATGTTAGGATAGACACAAATGATTTTCTCATGCTCTAATTCTGATAAAAGTCATTACTACAGCAGGTTGGGTGAGTTTTCTCCTTTCTCAGGGACTGAGACTCTCAGACTGAACAAACACAAAGCAGTATTTTTTCCACAGAATTCTTTATTGCAGGTCTCAGGCCAGTCCTACTGAGGGTGAGGCACTGTCTGATTAACAGCTCTGGAGTCCTTTCATTAGAGAGGCTTAGAGTGGTGTCATATTGATAAAAACAACCAAAAACCCCAAATCCACCCAGCCAACCTAAAAAACAACCCACAAATCCAGCCACAAACCCCAAACAGGCAGTTTTGAATTTATTCCAAAACCCATGTTCTTCCCAAATCTGCTGTGCTGTTTTGGGACTAAGTCACAAAATGTGCCTCACCTGTTTCACAGCTGGCACTTTGTGGTATTATCCCACACTCTCTGGGGCAGACTTGGCCTTCTGAACCCCAGGTAACCAGGGGAACTCTGCTCCACAGGAGGTGAAAATCATAGCTGAGACAGGTTTGGAGGCACATGTGCAACATCTTCCCTGCTTCTGCAGCAAGCTGGCTAGCTGCTGACATGCTTTGGGCTGAGAGCTTGCTTGTAGGCAGTAATGCCAGTGCTGGTGCTGGTGCAGGGCACAAGGACAGGGCCCCTTGTGCCATTGGGTTGAGGTCCTTCAAAGGGATGGTCACCTGGGCGCAGCCTGATCCCTGGAGGGGGATTAGGACACATGTCTTCAGAAGCACCTGAGCTCTACCCAAATAACTGACACCTGAATCCTGTTTTTAACAACAAATACCTAGCTTTGGAGAAAGGTGGGTGGAGAGGGCAAGAAAAGTATGTTCACAAGGTTGGGTAAGCTCACTTTGCTCACAGTGTGATAGTTGCAATATCAATTATGCTCTTCAGCTTCCAATAAATGGCTGACCACAAGAATGAAACTTGTGTGGGAGGAAGAGGGAACATGCTTGGCAGCTGGCCTCAGATGCAGGAGCTGCTGCCACAGGAGGACAGGTTAGTCACAAACTTAACTTACTTGGAGCACAGTTTAAGATTTCCCCGTTTCAGCCTCAGTTCCTTCCATGACAATAACTCTCAGAAGGAAAAAAGGAGAGAACAATGGGAAGATTTTGCTCCCTGCTCAACTTTCATATTTATAAGGTACTCAGTTGCAATGATGTTGGGGATAAAACTGTTTTCTCCTATGGATCTGTGAGGCTTGTAGTTGTGACTTGTGTTTTCCCTGTTATTAAACTAACATGGGTATGTAGTCCTAGATACCTGTACTCTCAAAGGATATTGAGATGAGAGTACAGTATCTCTGGGAAAAGGGAAGGCTATTCCCCTTTTTTCTGGACATTTTTTAGGATTATCTGAAAATAATAGTAATATTTAAAAATACTGTAGTCATATGGTTTCACAAAGAGGAAACATTAAGCTTGAGGTACCTTGGAAAAAAACAATGTTAGAGTATTATGGTTGTTTAAAGATGTTTGAGTTTAAAGACTGATTTTTCATTTCCTTGGGCCTTTACATGCTGCTGATATAGAAAGAACAGTCATCAGTCATTTTTAGCTGCTGCTTTCATAAGTAGGAACCAATAAAACATTTTAGGTTGGACACATACATGTTATGTTTAGAACAACCACCCACTATCTACCATATGCTGTCACACTCTCCACAGAATGAAAAAGACTGAGTTTCCCCACTTGTTTTTAAGGTGTTTTCTCTTTAATACCTTCCTCCACACACTTAATTTATTTTAAAATTTACAAATGAGAGACACTATTTCTTTTTTAAAGTATACAAATGGAAGGAGCCTCTGTTTCAAGGTTATGTTATTGTAATGCTTCCAGCTTTATAATTTCTACTTCATGAAGAAACTTTACTGTAAAGGACCAAGCTCTACAATTAAATTGAAAATCTAGTACAAACGACCTCATTATAGCATGGGAATGACCTACAGAGTACCCAAGTGTCTGGGGCCCAATCCAGCAAACCACTTTGGAGGCATGCAAAGAGTCCTGGAAAAAAATGAGAAGCTATTGTGCAAGGCTGCAAATGTTTGCAGAACACATTGTAGATATTTTTCAAGATTGGGCCAAAATGCTCATGACTTCACAAAACTGATAGTTAATGAAATAATATGAGGTTCTTTATGTTGTGATCTTATCTAAAGGTTATTTTGTAATAGCTAACACTTTCCATAAAGCTAAAACAATATTGAGGTCTATGAAAGAGCAGTAAATGGGTCAAAACTCGGGCTGTGCATGGTTTCATGTCTGGTGTGGTAGGAAGGGCTGAACCACCTGTAAATCATGCTCCCAGTGTTCCCCCACGAGAAAGGACCCTACTGGGTCTATCCAGCAGGGATTTAAATGCCAGCATGGAACCCACAGGAGGGCTGATCCCTGGCCTGGTTATGCTGTGAAAGTGTGAAGGTAAACTAAAGTTAAAATTGACCCATGGTCCTGGCAAGCATGGCAGGATAGGATTCCTGGGTGGCACGTGGTGGAGGAGGCCACACCACTCAGGTCCTTCCGCATCATCACTGGAAGTTTCCTAAACCTTCCCTCCTGAATCTAAGGGGACAGTTAGCCATGCAGGTTTTCATTGAATTGCATCAATGTGCAGAATACTTTTGAGATGAGATGAACTTTTCCCCTCTCCCAGATACCTTCTGCATTTCTAACCTGCCTCATTAAAACCTATCTGGCAAGCCTGAGGTACTCCTAGGCGGTGGGGAGACTGCCTGGTAACTGGGACAGTTTTCCAATGTTATTCTCTGCCACTCTGCCTTTTTCTACTCATCTCATGCTCTTGCACTTTTGTCTTTGAGTATTTTCAGACCCCGTCCATGAGCAGAACAATACAGATTTAACCTCTGTCCTCAGAAGGTGGGTTAACCACAGACTAGATCACAGCTGCTTGCTGTGTGCTGCTACAGGGACAAAGTGGAGGAGATGATGTGGCCTCAGTTGATGGAGGAAGCAGTCATACCCTGCACATGCAAGTCACTGTTCTTTGAAACAGAAGTAGCCTCATGGAAAATGCTATTTATTGCTAAGCTTACACAAAGGTTACTGTAATTATAGAGCCATGAGGCAGCAGGATCTATGGGGCAGGGTCTTTATCAACCCTGAGAAGCAACTCACGTGCTCTGAGATACTCTAAGCAACACCACCCAGCCTCATCAGTCTGTCCAGTGAGTCTGCATCATGCTCCCATGCTCACTGAATTAGCTAGATATATAAAGAGAGTAATCTGCAGAGCAATAGCTGGGCAGTAAATCAGACAGTAGGGAAGAGAGTGCATTGCCTGGTTGTAAAATAGAATTTCTCTGAGGTGGTGGTTTTGGGAGAGCCTTTTAATTGATAGGCAGTGTTACCGGATCAGTTTAGCTCTGAGGGAAGTTCTTACTGGTGCAGTGCTTGCTTTGTGAACAAGTGGTTGGTGTGATGTTTGTGATCTACTATTCTTCAGGGCCTGGAAATACAAGCCCAACATAGTGGCAAAGGACACAATTGACCAGTACAGCATATTTACTCCACTGATAGTAGTACACCCATAATCATGAAAGACCTTTCCCACACCTATTCTCCAACTATTCACCACCCTTTCCTTGCCTAGTTCCCTTCTAAAATGCCTCCCTTCCCACGTTGCCTAACAGAAGAGGATATAAAGCCCCTTGCCATGGAGGTATCATGGTCACACACCTTATAACTGTGATCATATTTTGGCAATCTTTGGTTTTCCTTCCTTCATCAACTGAATTGTTTATCAGTGTCACCAATTGCCTCATGTAAAACTGGGTTAAACACAGTGAGGCAAGGACCAAACAATTTCGGATTCTTCTCTAAAGCCTAGTCCCGACACCTCTTAAAACACCATAAAATTACCCACCTTTCTTTTGCAGAGGAAGATTATGACAACTTTCAAAACACTGGTAAAGGATGGAAACTGAAGGATGTAGTGCCTTCAGTGTTATCCAACATGGCACTGCTGATTCTAGGAGTAAATAGAGCTCCCTTTCCTTAGCTCAGAGCTGCTGGAACTCATGGCTCCTTTACTAACAGCTGCTTGGAAACCAGCAGAGCCTCAGGATCCAGTGTTTTAAAAGTACCTAATCACATATTTCCATCTTGAAATCTACCCATTAAAGAAGCCCCTAGCAACACATTTTAAAGAGCAGCTATGTCAAACTGTCATGGTGTCAATTCCTTTGCTGAATTTGCTCTATATTCAGGTGGAGCAGGTCAGTGCTGTATGTGAACTCTAAATCAGCATTAAACAGTGGCTTATTCCTAGTGTAGCCATTGCTCTTTACAGGCCTACTGCAAGGTACATATTGTAGTTTTGTTGCAGTCACAGACCATTTTTTGGGAGAAGTGACATTCAGGAGGTGGCCAGAATGGAGTCTCACCTGTGAACACTTTGAAAATCACCATTCCTTTTGTGGACTCTGAGGTGAACATTATCCCTCTGAAATCAGGCAACCATCACCTGTACAGTTTTCTGTTGTGATCACTGTCCTTAAGCATTAGGATATTCCTATGTGAAAGCTAAAGAGCCCTGTAAAGGGCCTTAGAGCCAACCTCGAGCGTGGAACACCTGGCAAATAACTACATATGCTGCGTGCATGCACGTGGAAACTGGGAATCATACCCTTATCACGTATGTGAGGAAATGGAGAAAAATCTAGGTTGATAAATGAATATAAGAGAGAACATGAGGACAAAGATTTATGGAGAATAGATGTTCCAACTCCAGGCACAATGCATATTTGCTCTAAAGCAACAAATCCACAGAGTAATTAGAAAGTGTAAAGCACAGTATAAACGCTAAGGGATATTTGTCCCAATGATTTATGCTTATATAACATTCCCTCCCAATTAAATTTACAGCCATTTAGCTATACATATATTTTTGGTCTGTTAGTTTTATAAGAGTAATGCGCTCAGTCCCATTAAGGAGAAATGAACCAGATAAGCAAACTCCTGGATAGGAGTGTGGATGGGCAATTCTGCAGTCTTATGCTTTATTCTCGAAGGATTTACAGGCAAGTGGGAATATTGAGGGGGAGAAAGAAAAAAATCTGGCATTGTTGCAAGAATAGTTTGGAGCTCATCAGACAGTCTATGCATATTTTCACAAATATTTGGAGGGGGGATGGGGAGGGGAGAGAAAAGTACATAATTTAGACCTGCAAAGAGGCATGTTTAACTTGCACTCTACTCTGACCACTTACATGGAACTTTACTCCCCTCCACTCTCTAAACACAGATAATTGCCATGGCAACCACTGTATTTCAAGACTCTTACACATATACTCGCACCTTTCTTAAAGAAACACAGAGCACAACAACGTGGGATCGACATAGTAAATCACTTTGCTGTTTTTTATTTTTGTTAGTTAACTGTCAGGATTTAGGGAAGAGCTGGAGACTTTCAACCCATATCAGTTTCAGGCCAAAACCAGAAGATGTTTAGACAGACACTTTGACATCTTTACTAAAAAATTGGACGTTGTTTGGTAACTCCGGGGAAAGGAATGACTGATGATCTCTCTGGGTGCAGTGTGAGAAGATTCCTGAGCTAGGGAAGGAGATTAAGGGCCTAAGACTGAAAACCAATGAGCCACCTTTAGGATTAGACACTAATTTATCACAGCAAGGACCTGTGACACTCAAGGAACTCCTTGGTAACACAGTGAACTTTCAACATTGCCAGACTTGGAGGGTAAATGCGCTGGGTGAGTGGCTTCAGCTCCATTGCTACTTGCAGTTTTCAAGTTTTTATTCCAGCAGCCCTACAGAAACACAGACCCAGCTTCCTAGGTGCTATGCAAACACAGGGCAGGAAAACCCCTGTGCCTCTAGAGCTAACGACGCAACCTGCTCAGAGAAACACCCCAGCCCGTCATGCCTGGGTGGGCAAAGGGCAGGGAGTGGGAGAGGTGCTGGGTTGTAAGGCAGGTGCAGAGCCAGCACGTCAGCACCAGCCCTGTCCTTGCCCTGTGCTGCCCCTCCCCAAGGGTTTCCTTGTTTACTTCAAGTGTCTGACATGGGTCCAGGAGAGTGGCACCTGAGGGAAGGGGCCAGGCCTTTGCCCAGAGGGCAGCATCCAATGTGCAGGTATAAACATCGTTGGTTGTTTTCCCCCAGTTATCTTTGATTAGCAAATCAGGAAGTAAGAACGAAGGATCAGTATTGTTTTGTTTGGGAGGGGAACATGCTTTATGTTTTGTTGGGTTTTTTTTTTTTTTTTTTTTGGTGTGTGTTAATGATCTCAATCTCAGTGTTTGCAGTCTGGACTTCTACCTCAGTTGGTTCTCACGTACTTTATGAGGCATTACTAGATGACATTATGAAGATGTGAACTTTCAAGGAAGGAAGATCTGCAATATTTGAAAGAAGCAATAGCTAAAACAAGCTTCCATGGGTAAAGTGCAATTAAGCCCTGCATTCTGAAGTATCCCTATAACTCAAAATAGCACCCCTTCTCCCTCCCTTTAAAAAAATTCTCTGTCTGGGAGTAGAGATATTAATTTGCCTAGATGACATGTTGATTGTGGCTTTTTCTTGGGAGATTCTTTCCTTCCATCTCTGAAGTACAGCTCATCCCCCTTTGGCCTTTGGTATTTGTAATAAATTTCAGGAGTTTGCTCTGAACTGGGAGTTGTCACAGCAATTTTGGTCTGCTAAACCATTTATATTTAGTTTCCACAGAAAGATATTTTCACAAAATAATAAAATTTTTTTCTTCCTTCCATGGAGAGTGTGATCATATGGGAATCCAGCTGACAAAGAAACACTCCCTTTCTTGCAGTTCTGGAGAGCTCTGCTTAATTTAAACACACCCATAAGCATCCAAGAGCTGATCATGTTAAAGCGGAGAAAGAATTAAAGAATCCTCTTTCAAACACTCCTTGGAATCTACCCATTCACGGGTGATACTGTAAAACAGGTTTACCTTGAACAAGCAAAAATCTTGTACCCTATTCTCTGAAAACTCATGCTAAACTTTTCCGTTTCTGCTGCCTCATAATCTTTCACAAAAGAGGGAAGATGAGTGATAGTTCATTAAAAGCAGAAGTACAGAAAGATTTACCTTCCTTATTTACTTATTTATTTACATATACCGGAATTTAGACCTTGATTTTTTGTTAGAGAGCTCACTTGACAGAATTCTCCCATGATTAACATTATTGAAATGACATCACAGGTGCATGTTGTAGCATTTGAAGTCAGTTTTGGAAGAATCTACAATCTTCATAGTGCAGTGAGAGTTATCTCTTAAAGGGACACATCATCAGGATATGAATTTTTTTCTTTCAAAGAAAAGGAAAGCAGAATTCATATTAACTGGGTATTTATCCTGCTGTGTTTCAGTTGGGTGGCCATACCAAAAAACAGTGCTAACACAGGTAGGCCACTGTCTGACAAGGAGGAGAAATGGGCCGTGCTCGAGGTGCTAGTGCCTGCTGTGCTTGGGGTGAAGCTTTCTGTAGGGATTTTCAGCTAAGCAGACCTCTCCAGTGGCTGACTGCTTTTGTGCATCTTTTCAAATCAAGCCTGAATTTGGCTTCCAAGAGTAAAAGATGGTGCTTTGTAAGCCAGAATACCCATCTAGAGGTTGCTGCTCCCCAGAAAACAGTACCAAATGCTGCTGCTTCCCTGCAGTGCCATTCTGCTCTTCCCCTTCTAGAGGGACATCCATGGGGCTCTCCCTTGTCTATCTCACCACCACTCCCCTGCAGACTTACGGGAACTTGTTTTTGAAGCTCTTCCAGGTTTGGCTGAGGTTTGTCAGTGACTTCAGGGTTTAACAGGGGGGCCTGACACTGCAATCACATATGTTTGATTTTCTAAAAAAATTCAGAATAAATTCCTTGCAGTTTGTTACTGTTGAAGTCAAGCAATAGGGCCACTGTCCACCACTTGCAACTGGTTGGCAGACTTTCTATGGGTCAGCCATTCCAGGGAGGAATGATGGCACACAGGCACCTTCAGGCAGAATATTGAAGCTACCACCTCAAATACATTCTCTGTTTTCTGGGAATTTTCCATCCCACTGGGGTCTTCAAAAGGGCTCTGCTGTATATCCAGAAAGAAGGTTTTGTCCTTGGTTTTATACTTCAGCTTGCTTTAGCAAGAAAGAAGTACAGGAGGTAAGTGGTTCTGCCCCAGTCCTCTGGCCAAAGGACAGTTCTGTGGTTAGAGCTTGGGAAGGGTGTCACCATAAAAAAATCTTCTAGTTCACCCTTTAAATCTTTCTGAACATCATGAGATGTTGAAAGGATACATGAATGTGATGATTCTTGATGTCACATGTTAGATGTCATATTTAAGAAAGAGGCAAAATGGAAGTGGCTGTGCAGATATATGGCATGGAAGTTTAAATGTCTTATTCCTATTTATGAAACAGTAATGGTATGTGTGCTCTACAGGCAAGGATAAAACTCAGAGGCTGAACTTCCTATGATTTACTGCTAGACTAGGTCACAGGGTTGCAAAATAATGCAGAAACACAGAGTATTTGAGAAATACATGTGAGAAACATAGAGTATTTGAGAAATATGTGTGCTGATGCACAATTCATAATAATAGCATAACCTTATACCAAGCAGGACAGTTTTATTTGAAGTTCTGTCATTTACTCTGCAGGGTATTTTCAAAGATTTAAGTTTATTGTCATGGACAATATGTCTGTTTAGAGTGTGTTAAGCAGTATTTTTCACAACAATTTAGTACTGATACTTAAATTCAGACAGAATCTTAGCCAAGTTGTGTCTAGAGGAGACACAAAGAAAGATAATGGCAAAACAGAGATGATTTTAACAAACTGACAAACACTGTGGTTTGCCAGCTACTGACAAACACGAACAGGCGAGTCTAGGACAATTTTGTATACACGGTGTTTTACTTTAGGAAGGTGTAGGCTATAAATATGCCGTGAAGTCATGAAGCTGTCTATAACATGGAATTACTATCTCTAAAGAGCTGTTCAAGCATAGATGTGGTTAAACAATGAGAGGATATCTAGCAAGGTTTAAATGTAGCTCCACGGGACTGAGTAAAGTTGTTCAATGTCATTTCCTTCTTTGCTAGTCTCCTTTGGCACCGGTCTTCATCTTAAAACCTGCTGGAACTTTTTTAGTACAGCTGTAAACACTCATGGCTACGATAATACTTCTTTTTATTTTCAGACTTTAACAAGTCAATTTGTATATTTTGTTCCTGGTGAAAAGGGTCAGACTGTGTTCATTAGCCTCTGTTCCTGACCTGGATTCACCTCACCCATTTTTCACACATCTGAGGTGTTCACACCCTTAGACTCAAAGACGAGGAAGAGATGAGAGAAACTAAAGCCACTGCTTTAGATTTGTATTAGATATTATTATAGGCTGAGATTAATGGTTTTCTGGATTTCTTTTCAGCATATGTAAAAGAGTCTTGGATGACTTGTTCATACCAAAATACTTAATATTTAGATGCCTAATCTAGGGTGGAGGAAACTTTCATTGTGATAGTATATAATAGCCCAATCATGATGTCCCAGGATTTTAGCAATAGCACTGATACTATCCTAACTGTATTAGAAATGGCCCTGGTAGGTTTTAGGTTTGCACTACCTTTGTCACAGTTGCATTATGTTGGCAACAGATCCTGTGGAGATTTAGCACAGTCAGGGTGTGCTCCTTGCATTTTGAATGGATGTGCTCCTCATTTATTGCATAAATCTGTTTTATAAATCCTTCGGTACAGAGCATGCCATTGATACCATTACATATTATCCCATTTCAGTTGCTTCACTCCTTAAGGTCATGTAGTTCTTCCTGTTTGCTCAGATTCTCCTCCCTAATAAGAATGCTTTCCAAATTTCTGTTATCAGAAAACTTCTTTAGCAAGCCAGCATTTTTGTGGCAAGGTACTTCCCCACTTGCTGATTGTCTTTAGTTGGTTTCTGGTGCACCTCACAATTCTTGTATTAATCCCCATTTATTCCAGATTAATTTTACAAAGAAAGATTATATCTCCCACATACATTTTTTTGGTAATTTAATCTCTCAGAACAAGGGTTCTTTTGAGTCTGGTATGCTACTTTAGGTAACCTTTTATCCCATCTTCTATTTATCTCCATGTCTTTAGTTATTCCTTTCATACATTTTGTTTTCAAGTTGTGCATGGTTTTGAATTCAAACCATCAGGCTCCAAAGGTCTAGATCATTCTTTTTCTTTTCACATTAAGAACTAAACTTTCCACTTTCTTGGACTCTTTGGTAGGATGGATTTACTGGAATCCAATGCTGTGTGTTCATTCTTAAGTCCCAAGTTTCTCAGAATAATGAAAATAATAGCAGAAAACAGATTTTCAGGTTCTCTACTGTGCCTGCTCCTAAGGGAATAACAATGGGTGTTTTCAGTGCTCAAAACCTTGTCCTTTATAGAGGTCAGCAGTTTGACGGCCACATGCATGTCCATGTTTCATCATGAAGCATATCTGCACTGAAACAAAGACACGATAATCACATAGATCTGGGAAATATATAGGTTATTCAGAGATTTAGCATCTCTCCAGTCAATGCATATCCAACCACTTAATTCTCTCTTCTTTGCTACAGAGATAAATTTTTTTGGCCATTCACTTTAATTCTCTTTGCAAGGTCAAACTCAGCTTCCATGTTGATAATCTCCTGTTATTCTGAAAACTTTTGTGTTTCTATATCTTCTTTTCACTCTTGCTTCTAGTATCCTTCTAATGTGTTTATTCAATCTAATTTTTCTTGCTGGGATGTGATTGCTGGAAAGTCCTCCCCTTTGCTGCTTCATGTATGAATAATCCAAATGTCTGTGATGACCATACACCCACTCTCCTCTTTGGTGTAGTTAGTATCCCGAATTTAATTCCTCAAAGTCCTCCTGATGACTCACAGTCTTCATCAGCAGACAAAATGCCCCCTCATGGCGGTAGATACCCTGGCTGGCATTTAGCATTTCTGCTATTTGTCATCTCTGTCACTGGGGTCCCATCTATCCTTCAGTTCCTCCTAAAGGTGAAGCCTGGTGGTTGTTATGCTAAAGGCCTCACTAGTCCTTTAGGATCAACACCAACATTCCTTCTGCTTCCTCATTAACAATACACCTGAACAGCCACATCTGGCGATATAATTCTGCTTTTTTGTTGGGCTGATCTCTACTCCCCAGCCACTGCCTGCTCAGAGACACCTCCTCCAAGCAGTGGCCTCACCGTGCCTTAGGTGTTCTCTGTGCGTTACTTCTCTCTGTCTGTGGCTTGGGACCTATCTCAAGCCAGTCTGCCAGCCTTATGCCTGTGTTGCTGTCTACCCACACACCAGCTTTCTTACCCTAAGGGCATCCTTTAGACACAACCTGAAAGTAGGTGACACATTTATTAAAAGCTTTATAGGCTGATGAGCCATGGAGTTTGTCATTCTTCCCTCCTACTCTGTCACACTTGAGTTGTTGACCTGCTTTCAATCTCCCATTGTATGAAAACCAGAATTATCTCATGATTGCTGCTTTCCAAGCTAATTTCTATGGAAAGTTTCCTGTAGGCCTGAAACATGATCAGCTGAGGTTGGTGGAGTGACTCTGGTGAAGAAATCCTTCCACTGTTCACTTGAGAGGAGTCCTCCAGGTGACGGGAATTTGTTCTTCAATCTGCACCTGAAAGCCAACATCACACGGACTTCAGCTCCACAACACACTTCTGCCAGTCTTCCTCTTTACAGTAATAGCAGAACTGCCTTATGTCACACCCTGGTCCCTGTGTGTCCAGCCATTAACCCAGCACTGCCAAGTCTAACCACTAAGCCCTGCCCCTAAGTGCCACATCTATGTGCCTTTAAACCTCTGCAGGGATGGTCCACAACTTCCTTGGGCAGCCTGTTTCAGTGCTTGACAATGCTTTCAGTGAAGAAATTTTTCCTCCTACCCAATCTAAACCTCTCTCTGACCTGGCAGTCAGAGAACAGGACTACCTTTCAGGTGACATGAGTTCTGGGCCCTGCTCCACCTCAACAACTTTTTTGTGTCTTATTTTCCCCATCTGTAAGGAAGTGTAAGGTTACCAAATTCCTTGTGAGGCACATTGAGACCGAAATGCTATGTATCCAGGAGTCTTTGTGATTTTACTTTGGAACTAAGCTCTGAATCCTCAGGTCTGGTGTAGTAGTGCTTAAGTGGTGTTACTCTGTTAGAGAGCTGAAGGTACTGCTTCACAGAGGGAGGATGGCCACCCTACCCAAAAGGAAGAGTTCAGTTCCTCACATCTACCTTGCTCTTCACCAGGCATTCCTGACTTTCACCTTTTGCTGGCTGTGCCTCCTGTCAGACCCCTCTGTGTAAATTCACTAAACCAACACTCCAAGCTGGACTGTGGGAGACAGGGCTGACACTGGGGAGAGGAGGTGGAGGGATAAACAACCTCCTTTCAGACATTTTACTACTCTGGCTTCAGGTCAAGGGCATCATGATGAAAACTGAACCTGTTGAATCAGATTCAGTCCCAGTAAAGCTTTATTTTTTTTTTTAATGTTTCTATGTCATTATTAGTGGTTTTTGTAAGTATCTATGACATTGAGTCTTTCAAAACATAAGAACTTTAAGCTATACTGATATATACATTATAATTCAAGGTCCATAATGTCATTTCTCTGAACAGTTACACAAAGAGTTCCTCAAAGCAGTAGTTCCAGTTCATTATAAATGACTCTGGAAAAGTTTATTTTTATTACTTCAGATTTTCACAGGTGTTTGTTTGTATTTAGTGTTGCCATCCGGATGGTTTTCAGTCGATATTGGTGTAGTCAGAAAGATTATGACATCAGTGTAAAAAGAAGGGATTGTGTAAAGGAATAACACTAGTTTGTACTTTATATGTGTGCTGTGTTTCAGTTCACATGCATTAAACTCAAATACTTAGGAAACAGTTGGAAGAAACGCTCCTTTGTGAAAAATCAATATCTGTGTTTTATCTGTGGTATCCTAGCTATTCCTCTGGGCTGTCAAGGCCTCCCACCAAAAAAACCTCCAAGTGAGATAAATGTCAGATGGTAAATAGATTTTATTAGACCTTGGGTATTTAACATGCAAGAAAAATATTTCAGTATAGTTAAATAAAATAGAACTCTCCCAGGGCTTCTTCACACAAGAATCGGTCATGATGCTGTGAACTGACTTCACTGAAGGATGGAAAAAATGGAGAATCTCAGCTGTAAAAGACATTCCTTATTTACACAGCAGCAGCAGCAGCAAAATGAACACAGAAGGCTAGGTAAACTACTTTCTACACGAAAGATTTTCTTTTTTTTCTTTTTTTTTTTCTACTGTACTTTTTTAATATAAAAGGCTTACTCCAAGGTGTAATTTCTTTAAAGTAATGAACATGTATTGAAATTTGTCCTTCATCTTCTAACCAATATCCCATTATGGTTTCCAGATCTAAATATAGCTCTTGCCTACAGTCAGGGAACATAGTAATTTTACAGGTTTTTATATATTTTCATTCTACTTTTCCAATTTGTTTCACCCTTTTCAGGCTTCTGACACCCACATTGTCAGACATAAAGCTTTGCACACGTTTTTTCTGTGAAAATACTAAGTGAGGTAAAATCCAGAAAAGTTACAGTTCCCATTTAGTAAACTGCATAGATGTCAAATCTTTTTCTGACATCTATAAGTTTACCATTTTGGGGTCTTGAAGCTTAATTAGTATGTGTACATTTATTATTTTATATATAGAATTATTTTTACTTTTATCCAGTACATGGTATACAATTAGGATTTTCATAAATCTGTAAAACTTATGAGGCAAGATTTATACAACTATATAGCTTCAACATTAGTGAGTGTTTGGAAATCTTAGCAGTAAAGTGAATCTTCTGAATACTTAGCTGATAAGACTTCAAAAAGTTGGAAAGATTTTCAATCTGGTAAAAAAATTCCAGAAATTTAGTATATCAAGGGTACAAGGTAACTTGTTTAAAGTGAGATCTGTCTGCCTCTGTTATCATTACTGTTTCCTGAGAGACAGTTTATGGAAGGTGGTTTTATGATACATTCCTGAAACACCTCCAGATTTCAAATATGCAATATAAACCATCTTATGAAAACTGCATAACTTGCCCTTGATTTATAAATAGTACCACACCTACTTTGGCCGTGCAAAATTTTTAAGTCCTAATGTATTCAGTTAGTAATAAAAACAAAGCTTAACACAGAAATATTTGCTAAAGAACCAGATAATGAAGGGACAGGAAACCACCTTCTAGATTAAAGTGTGTTGCCTATTCCTAAGGTAATGGATGGAAGAACTTAGCACATTAGCAAGAATCGTTGGAGAAAACCCAAGAAAAATTTCTCTTACCGAGGCATGTTGTGAACGCTTCCTTTAAAAGCTTGTGCTTAAAAGGTAGAGGTATTTGCAGTGCTCAACAGTATCAATGGTTTATTAGCAAAAAGTGAAACAGTTTCAATAAAGAATGGTCTCTTTGATTCAGGTAATCACAAATATTTTTGCATACACACCCTGAATTGTGGAACCCTGGGACTATCTTCCACAGCACAAGAGATTTTTCAGTCAGTTTTCTGCAAGTACCGTTTGTATGAGAATGACAAAAAATATCACACAAGGCTTTCCAGGACAAGCCACTAACCATGTAGTGTCTGGCAACCCCCTCAAAATGTCAGTCTAACTTGGGCCATAGAGAAAAAGAGACTGATTTTTCCCAAGATGTACTTGTTCTGTTTCCTGGACCTATTCTTTTCTGGTTCTGCTCACTTGAACCCATTACCTTCATATTTGAGCTCTTCGTATTTTTCATTCCATGCATGACATGCTGGTCTTTTGGTGGATACACTGTTATGTTAGCATAAAAATGCCTTGAACATCTTTTTATGAATCCCAAGATGCTCAGCAAGTTAGAGACAGTTATGCTGAGACAGCCTCAAGAGGTGCAGGTTTGACATGCAGTTCTGGTTTTTTTTCTTCCCTCTTTAAAAATCCAAGTCTGTAATGCAAATATGTACTTATAAAGGTTATGTGTTTCGTTGCCTTATTTTCCACCAGTGCTTTCATAGAAATCTTGCTTGAATCAGATCAGTGAACACAGACCAAGGGTTTTGAAGGGAGCAGTAAAAGGGACAATTTTTCATCTTTTGCAGATTGTCTGACCTGTGTTCAGTGCATAAATACTGTTGAACATCTGACCCTACCACACACTTTGCCAGTCAACACACCTTAATTTCTGACACTAGCCTTCTCCTCCTTTGAAACAATGGACTTGGTTCCCTGATCTTGTTCAACTCTGCTGAATGTATGGACTTAAGTTTGTTGTGAAAATATAACTGAAAATAGAAATAAGGGAAAATAGATTCAACTTCACAGTGTCTTCACTGGACTCTGTGTGTCCTACTGGGGATGCCTGCATTGCTCTCAGAGTGCTCCAAAACTAGGCTAAAATCTCAAGGTTCTCTGTAAATATTTGCTTATATTTTACTTTTTTCTTCATCACTGCAGTGCTACTGAGTACAGATTGAAAAGGACCCAAAGATGTCCCTGGCTGAAATGCGATAAAGTCAAAGCAGGTCCACCCTGCCTTGGCAGACCAAGTACTGCCAAAGGGGGTAGAATTCACCTAAGCGTAGCTGTCTAAAAGCTGGATGTCTGAGCTAAGTCTGTGCTCTAGGATTTGCTTAGAGACAATGGAAAAAGGTAGACGCTGCCCAGTTCTTCACATCTAATTTAGTCTGTGGTTCCCTGAGAGGCAGTGAATGTTATTACAGCTTATTGTTTCTGAAAAAGTAAGGTCCCTCCTTCCTCCACCCTCCTCTATCACTCCTGGTCATCTTCTAGCTGTTTACTCTGTGCTGGCTCACCAGGCCCTTTTGTGAACCAGCCACGCTGGTGAAAAGTAAGTCAACTAAAACAAGGGAAGGAGGAGGAGTTTGAACAGTGAGGAAGAGTGAAATGCCTTTTTTTTTAGTGGAAATGAGATGTTGCACCCAGTCAGCTGCCTGTGAAATTGTTGCCTGAAGCTTCTGCTGGGCTCAGAAATAGGATCACCTCTGGAAGGAGAGAGAGAGTTTTGATAACAAAGAAAGTCTCAGGACTAATTTTTGAGTGTTCAGCTTTGATCAGAAAAATGATTGAAGGGATTTCTTGGCATTTTTTATTACTGTAACTCACGTATTTGTAATTCAAAAGCTTCCCAGTTTGTGAAGAGACAAGATCTCTCTGACACTCAGAGCTATAAACTCAACAAGGGGAGTGAAGACTAAACTAGTCCCGTTGTCTTGACCCTCCTCAGCTCCAGGACAAATGTTACTCAGGCAAAACTCTCCTTTCAGATACTTGGGTTATGTCACCCCATTATCTCCACTTTGTACTTGCATCTTCCTACTCTGTGTGGGAGCATGTGCTTGGCTTTGTAATGCTGTTAATGATGTATAACTATGTTACCAATATGACCTCTTCAGTGATAAAAGGAATGAAACATAGAAAAAAAATCTCCTGTTATTACTAATGGAAGAGGAGAGGTCTCAGAATTCGTGCATGGGAAAGATAAACAGAGTGAAAAAGGTGCTGATTTCACAGTAATTTCTTGGAGTAGAATTGTACTTTAATGAATTTTCCCACATAGTACAAATTTTAAAATAGAGAATTCACAGAATTTTAGAGCACGAGTTTCTAACATGTCTAAGGAACACAGACATCAAAAAGGTAGCTTTACCTACAAAATATTTTCTTCATTTTGCATCAGTGGTGAGAGATCAAGGATGCAACTTTTTCTGTCTCATGAATTATGAATGTCCACACTAACAGGTTTTCCATTCTTGATTTGGTCAGCCTCAGGTAGATAGTTAAAAATAAGCATTTCTAATGTCTGCGTTTTTGTTAGTCCTTTTGTTACACTTATAAATCTGGAAGAACAATGACACTTTTAGCACTGGAGCAGCTAACAAATTGTTTACATGTTCTGTTACCAGGGAAAAAATTGATGCAGGAAAAGAAGACAAAAAATAGAGATGGGTATAACAGATTTTTGAGTAGAACATTCCCACCAGACTGTTGTGATGTGATAGTAATGAAGCAGGGGATGAAATCTAGTGGTGTTCCCTGCATGTACTAGCTGCGCAAGCAGGAAAACTGCAGCTTAAAATGGAAGAACAAATGCTGAACTGCATCGCTCTGCTAAGAAGCCTGTTCGACAGTTGATATCAAGGGTTTATCAGAAGAGTCTGGTATGGTTCACAGGAGCTGTACAGCAGGCAAGTGGCTGTAAGCACAGAAGTATTGTGGCAGGGAAGTGAGCTGGTGGCTCATGGCTGCACTCCTCAAGTTTTACCATGGTATAGTAGCACTTTTTTCCATTTGCTTTCTAGATAAGTAGGTTATTCTGAGCCAGCAGTGTGCCCAGGTGGCCAAGAAAGCCAGAGGCACCCTGGCCTGGATCAGCAATAGTGTGGCCAGCAGGACCAGGGCAGTGACCATCCCCCTGTACTGGTGAGGCCACACTTAGAATCCTGTGTTCAATTCTGGGTCCCTCACTGCAAGAAGGACATTGAGGGGCTGGAGCGTGTCCAGAGAAGGGCAATGGAGCTGGGAAGGGTCTGGAGCACAAGTGCTGTGAGGAGCAGCTGAGGGAGCTGGGGGGTCTTTGGTCTAGAAAATGTTCAAGGGGGACATCATTGCACTGTACAACTACATAAAAGAAGGCTGCAACGAGGTGGGAATCTGTGTCTTCTGACAAATCTCAAGTGAAAGAACAAGAGAAAATGGCATTATGCTGCCCCAAGGAAGGTTTAGGTTAGATAATAGAAAAAAACATTTTCACTGAAAGATCACTGAAAGAGTGGTTAGGCTTTGGAATAAGTTGCTTAGGGAGGTGGTGGATTTACCTCCTCTGGAAGTGCTCAAGTATGTCTGGATGCGGCACTCGGGGATGTGGTTTAGGGGCGATTATGGTGATGCTGGGTTAACAGCTGAACTAGATCATCTTGAAGATCTCTTCCAATCTTGATGATTCTGTGATTCTTGGATTCTGTTTAGCCTGTTTTCAGTCTCCAGATGCTCTCCAAATCTTTGAAGAATGGGATGAAATTCTTCTGCAGAAGTTAATAGGTTTTGATGTAATGTAATGGTATGGTAATCATAGGTAAGTTGGACTAAGGAGCTGGTCTGGGTCTGAGCTCTGACTGAAGCCCAAGGTCATCTCCTCCCCATGCTGAGTGAGTATATGTCTGCTCAAATATGAATTTTAGGCCAGATCAGGGGTCTGCTGCTCCTTGCAGGGATCCAAGGCAGGTCTGCTGTGTATAATCCTGTGCTTTTCACAAAGTACAGGACTTTATAATGGGCTGTCCTCACTACCCATGAGTTAGGAGAAGTGCGCTGTCCTGTAGGTTTGGATTTGAGAAGGGGAAAATAAACCTAAACAAGTAACAAGTATTCACCACATGAATCAGAAGACCTCATAGCATTGGTGTCACCATAGGCAAACTGACTGGAATTGAGAGATAATTCAATCAAAGATTATAGGTATCACTTTTATTTATGCATAGGGGACTTAGGAGCCCAGGTCCCTATTTGGTATGACTTAAGGGTTAAGGAATGCATGCATCTTGGCAGCTGATACATGTAAACCCAAAATTCAGAGAGGATACTCCATGGTGCTGCAGTCTTTGCTGAAAGAAAAGGTATGATCTTCCTGGTAGAGTCTAACGCTCTCTGACCAGCTTCTTTCAGATATTCCACACATGGAGTTATGCTTAATATCAAATTAGTTATTTTCATATTACACAGGACTTCTGTTTTAGTAGAATGATACAAAATATTGACACTTAGCAAATGATAGCAATTGCAATGCACAGTTCTGTTACAATACCAGTGTGATTCCCATCAGAGGTCTCTATAATAGGCTCACTGTACTTGCTGTGTTGGGGAAAGTTGGACATAAGGAAAAAAGTTCTCCATTGAAATGGTGGACAGAACTCTTAATTATATGGTTTAGTCTTAGGTAGTTCTGTGAGGAGCAGGGAATTTGCCTCCATGATCTTTATGGGTCCCTTTCAACTTGAGATATTCTATGATTATGTGACTCCATGACTCATGGTCATGACTCTGAGCATCCCCAGTTTCCAGGAAGGGATGAAAGTGTTGAAGCCACTTCAAGCCCATTGCTGTCATTAAAATTCTTTTGTTGTTCAGTTTTCATACTCTGTATTGGGCTGACTCCCCTCATAATGGTCTGGATAACTCAGGGAGACATTTACACCTCTGGTTGATCCACTCAACTGCTGATAGCTGTTTATTAAAGACAAAGATCCCCTCTGGCCCCCTTTGTGTTGCAATAAAGTCAATTGCTTTGTTTTTTTTCTCTGAGCTTCGTAGGCACATTGCCCTTGCCCATCTCCTCTGAGCCTTATTCCACTGGTCAGTCACATCCACTAGCTCTCAAACACACCCTCAGTTAAAAAAATCAACCCTCCCACAAATATTGTGTACTAAATCCACTTTTGAACAGATCCTCCTGAATTCCTCAGACTGTGACTATGCTTAGAGCTGCCCTCTTTGCTTGAGGATACCTGTCACCAAAGGGCAGGTGCAGATATTGTTCTTCTCTCTTCTCCTCCATGCCATGAGAGCTACTTGCTTGCTTCCTTCTGAATATGGTCCCTGACTGGCATTCACTCCCAAATGCAGGGTATTTTTGGGGACAGCTAGGTGGCACAGACTGGTTCCATATCAGAGACCTTGCTACCAATCTAGCAGATGGGAAAACTGAATTGTGGTGCCCAAGGACGTGCCTCTGGCCTGTTTCAGTTAATGGTGATGGGGCCCTTATAGGCTCACAAAGGTATTTAGATGCCCTGTGAATCAGTGACAAATATGTTACTGAATATCTTCAGGCATATCTGAGCTTGGGGCACTTCTTATTTCCAGCAGCAACCTGATTCCATGCTGAGATGAGCTCTACATGGAGCTTCTTTCCGTTATCCTTGCTTGTTGTTTTTCCCCAGACAAGAACATCAGCAAGTGGCTCAGAGAGAAAGAGCTCTGTGCTCCAGCTGGTTTGGGTGACCAGGAGATGGACTGGCACAGGGCACAGCCACAATGTCAGCTAAATGGGATTGCTGCCTGCATAGATTTGGCCTTTAGAAATTTTTGAATGAACACAAGAAAATGGGAATGAAATTATATAAACCATTAAATATCGGTTATATTTTTTTGACTTTTAAAAAGTAAAAAATATGTTCTTCTACCATTCACAGGTCATCTCATTTTGCATGAAGATCTATCAAAATAAAACACCTACACCAAACAACAGATCTCTGAGAATGGCATCATGAGGATGATGTTTATTTCATTACAGACAGAAAAATTTTTCTCCTTTATTCCCCATTTTATGTTATTAATTCTATAAGAATGCTAAATACAAAGTGAAGTATTTTTGTTTGACAACATGCTGGATCACTTCTTTCCAGATTAAGTAAAATGATGGCATTTGGGCTAGCTGAAGCTACTTTGCCATGGAGTATTTTCTAGCATGATTCCCTTGTTAGAAATGAAAGTGCAACATCACAGCAACATTTCCTTTTCACATTATTGTCACATAAAGACAATATGCTAGAAAAAATGTTAATGGAGTAATTTTAACACCATCTCTGTGTAATGTAGAAATATAGTTCCTGCCTCTTCACACTCACTTGTAATGTGTATAGGCAAAAGAACAGCTCATAGTTTTAGGTTTACGAATAGAAAAAATTAGAGATATTGCACATGAGGACATGCCCAGTATTATTTTATAGTCTGGAAGGGGGTCTCTGTGCCCATATATATTAAAGTGTGCACCTGCCTTCAATAATCTGACATCAGGATATGCAACTGAACTGTATGCCAAATTTGCCTTGTAAAGCAAGTGTAAAAAGAGCAGACTTTTGCTCAGGAAAAAAAGAAAATAAGTATTATTAAATGAAAAGCAATTTTAGTTGAGATTTGGAGAAGAAAGTGTTTGAGTGAGGCCAATGGAACAATGGAATCAAACCCCCAATAACCAGCATTGTGAAGGACTTCTTAAGCTTCTCTTTTTGGAAAAACACAGCAAATGTTTTGAGACAGCTCAGCTTGTCATGGTCTTTTGTGCAGATCCTTCCAGTTTTTCAGATATGTCTTCTCTGCTGGAGTAACTGACCATGTTTGCTTAGACCACGTTTGTGAGGAGGACTGCACCCACCTACTGCCTGCTTTTAAGGGCTGCCTTTTGGGCTGCTCTGCCTTGCTTCTTTGCAGGGACCAGAGATGCAGGGAGTCCAAGGTCTGAGAATGGCCAAAAAGATTGCCATTACAACAGGAACCACAGCCCTCATCATCTTGTTCACTGCCGATCTATTGCTGTCATAATCTACATTGCTGCAACTGAGAGGATAAGTTGGTCTCACATGAACATGCAGAAGGGATCTTCAGCTAAATGAACTAATAACACTGAATTCTGGCTGAAGCGAAACACTGGAGGCTGTCCAGCAGACTTTGATGCACCACAGGCCATTTTATTTCTTGCTTGGATACTGTCAGCCCCCCTACATAGAGTTGCACGTAACAAACCAGAAAAGGCCATAAACCTCCCGCAATGAACAATGCAGGCTGCATGCAGGAGCTGAGCACAGCCAAAGTGTCCCTGCTAGGAGTTATCCATGGGAGAAGGAAGAAAGAATCCCCAAGTAGTTGCAAGGTGGGGGGGTTACATGTTCATTTGTGTTTTTCGTGCTGCAGTGTTTGTTTGTAGGCCCGATGGAGAAGTGAGTGAAGGGGGAGCAGAGCGGGAGGGAGGGAAATACAGGGCACTCAGGGATCCAGGGCTCAGAGAGAGTGTGGGGTTCATGGCCCAAATGCTGATGTCTACATCTGAGTCTTGATTATCTGTCTGGGTGGAGAGAAGCAGGTCTGGACAGTTTCAGATGTCATGTGTGAGAAGATTCGCTTTCTGACAATGCCTGTGCTTCTCCCATGGCTGTGGTAGGTAGGACTGGCCAAGATGGAGAGACCAGCACCATGACAGGAGATGAATCCAGCCACACCTGGCCTCTTACCTTTCTTGCAGAGTATGTTTTGCAAATTTCAGGACTGCTGTGGGATGTAGAGAAAAGAAAATAAAAAAATATAAGGACCCTTGTGTTATCTCTGCGTTCATACCAAACCAATAGGCAATTCCAGAGGCCTGGTCCCTCAAAACAGATCTTGGTTACATAAAACAACCTCAGGTTAAAGAGAACAGTGCTATGTATTGAAATCTGCTGGTGTGATCTCTTCATCTGCTCTCAAGATTAGGGGGCTGTTATTGAAGCTGATTGCACATAGAATAATCCAGTGTCCATTATGCTAAGAATTTATGTGAAAACAACGAACTTCTGAAATTTGAGGACTGCAAATGCCAGAGACTGATTCCTGAGGTTCAAAGTCTAGATGCTGCTTTTATTACAAATCAAGAGAATATTCATAGTGACTCTGATCTATGGAATCTATGGAGCCACCTCTGCCTGCTGCTCCCTCCCCCTTGGTGTAAGTGGGAGGAAGGCTGATAGTGGGATAATCAGAGTGTGAGCTCAGAAGAGCTGTGCTACAGACTGCCTGACCCTCCACTTGCACAAGCTCCAGTGGAAAGTCGAGAAGTCCTTCAGTGTTCTTAAATTCAGTTTGTCAGCAGAGGTGGACAGTCCATGTCCCAGGGCCTTTGAGGTTCACTGAAGAATGTGATTTGCTGGAGTAAGTATTGTGTCTTTGGATGGCCTCAGAAGTCTTTCTTCAGCCTTTTGTGATTTTACTAGCAGACATCTGGTCCAATTTTTGTCTCCTGTTTGCTTGACAGAAGAGTTAAACACTACTTTTGAAAGCTTCTATCTTCTGACACCTATCTTACCATTATGTACAGAAAACGATCTGCGCCTTTCAGAACTCAAGACCCTCAAAATGAGTTCCTGTTACAAGACTTTCCAGAGTATATTTTGATACAGATTCTGCTCTTTTGAAAACCCATGAAATGATTATAAAAAGAGAAGGAAATTGATTGTGAATTTTTCATTAAAGAAAATAGCCTATTAACGCTTGGGTGGTTTAAACCTGTGTGGCGGTTCAGTTTGTGGTACATTTTTGGATGGTTTAAATCTGGTTTTATGTTTAAAGATCCCAGTTTCATCTGGAGCAGTTTTGGAACGATGGATGCCTTGGAGCTCTGTGGCAGAGGAAGGTGAGCTCTCACAGGAGAGGAGGAACATGGGGGTCTGCAGCTGAAGGGCAGGCTAACTCTTTTCAACAAGCCAGGGACCAGCAAGGACTATCAGTGCAAGTGCTGGGCTGGGGTTGTGGCTTCAAATCTGGAAAGTTACCCTCCAGGTCCATGTAGTAAGTCATGGCTTACAGTCTGTGTGCAGAAACATGGTGTACCTTATTCCTGACTACAGCTCTGATTCTCACGGCAACCTTGGCTAAGTAAACTTCATGGGCCAAGGGAGGAAAGGATTCAGAAACACTGCCTTTGCTCCTGTTGGGGTTAGTGTTCAGCCTTTGAGGGTTGCTGAGCCTTATGACCTCTGCCTCACTTCCTCTGTCCATAGAAAGGGTTAAATTTAAGGACTGAGGTAACTCCTGTAAGAGGTACAATGTGCATGATGGGTGCCGTTAAAGCAAGTTTCCCATCTCTGCTAAACCGCTTATGAAAGTATTATTTTGGTTTTAGTGCAGTCAAACTAACACCAGTGTGCTTTTACGTTTACATGTGAGAGGAACTTAGGAAATATGTACTTACTTGGGCAGGTGCAGTGTAAGCTCTGTCAAGAGCAACTGCACAACATCATGCAGTGGGAATTACACAAATGGCTTCCAGTGGAAAAGTGAAATTGCCTTTAAACTCTGCCATCAGTAGCTCTAGTATCCTAATGCAGCTGGAGAGTAGCAGGGCAGTGGTATAGTAAGTAAGAGACACAGAATATTTCATATGTCATGAAGAAAGGTTGAAAATGAATAAAAAATCTGCAGGCTTTAAAAAGTAACAGATTTTTTTTTCTCTGTATTGTTTTACTTGCTTGCAAATGGTCTTTTCCATTGTAAAGCATGTTTCAGGGAATAGTGGCCAGACTCCAGGTTCTAAAACTGATGATATCAGCTCTTCAAAGCTGCCAGATCAGAAAAATAAAGGTATACATAAAAGGTTCATTTCAGTGAGAGCTTATTCATTATTTTCAAAGCAAAGGAACTTTCCCCCCCCCCTACAAAAAATTCTCTTTCATTAAAATGTTTATACTGTGGTGTGTATATGAGGGGCTGTCCTTTGAACACATTTCTTGTGGCCTACAGCATAGAAGAATTAAACTGGCATTTAACCAGTAGATTAAATGTGGGCAGGATCCCTCTGTAATGTGGTAGATAAGCAGGTGGATGCAAGATAGGAATTAATATCTGTCTGCTATAAGAATAACAAGTAGAGTAATATTTCCCTAGAAGAGTTCACTGAAGACTTAAGAAAGACAACAAATGACATAAGCCTTATCCCCTCCTTTATCTCTGCCTTCCCCAAATGAATGTTGTACTTCATGTAGAAGGAACACAATATTTCATATCTGAAAATCTGAAATAACCTTGCAAATCAGTTATTTAGAAGAGATTAAACATTGCCTCTCTATTTTGAACAAATGGAAAATACGAATGTATGTAATTACTACATGTGAGTAATTGTAAACAGTAAATTTTAATAGCACTATCACCAGCAATAATGAATTAATTGTAGAGCCTGGGGATTTCTCTCAGGAGCCTGACAGCAACTGTGTGAACAAAGAGAAGAAAAGGCAGCTTCACCCCAGAGAACTCATTGCGTGTTGGGCAGGAATGGAGCTGGTGGACAAACACAGGCAAGGAGGTGAGAGGGAAACAAGACAGCAGTGTGTGCTGGCCATGGAACTATCAGCCACTCTCATGGCACATAGACAACTCTCTGCTTTCCTTTGGGAAGCCTGAGGACCAGACAGTTTCTCACAGGCCCTCCAGGGGATGCTTTGGATTCCACACTTTGTTTTTCAGACTTTTGGAAAGGGTTGAAAAAGTCAGAAAAGACTCTTTCATGAACAAGGGAGTCCATAACATTGTCTACATCGTATACAGATGTACCAGAGAAAAGATGCCAAGGAATGGGCCAATTAACAGATGAGATCAGATACTAACAGATAAATCAGAAGATGCAAATTCCATGCAAATACCTACTGTCAAACTCTGATACAAAATCCCAGGCAGTGAGGCTGTAGTAGATGTCAGCAAATTGGTTAGTCCATTCCCTTGCCCAAAGTCAGCACTAATTCACTTAATTTTTTTCTGCAGATACTTCTCCCACAAGCTGAGTAATTCCAGTGATAGGATAATGCAACCTTTCAAAGTAATCTATTGTAGCTATTAACGATCTATAATATAAGACTTTTTTCAGAATTTCCTCTGTGGAAATTTACAATGCCACATGTTCTCCCTCAGATAAGGTAGCACAAATTCTTCCACTTTTGTGGACAGAACTCCAATCATAATCTAAACAAAAGCTCACGTTTTCCTTGAAAAGTGATTCCTCAAACTGGACATAAACTCAGGCTCCTCTTCACCTTTCCAATGCTAAGAAGTGTGGGAGAATGCCTTCAGATGCCTTAGAGTGACCCCTTCAGCCAGTATGTCCAGAATGAGGTTTGGGGTTTGGTAGAAATTCAGTGTGCTGACTTGTGGGCCTCTTTTAATCTCCCAAAACCATGCTTTCCTTTCATTGTCTATTTGTACTTATGTAATTGGTTATTTCTACCTACTTACAAAGCTTATTTAATCTCATGCTGATATTTTGCAATCTGTGTCAAGTTTCTGAAAAAAATAATTCTGGACTTTAGTCCCATCCCTAATTGAGGTTCTGACTTTTCACAACTCTTGTTACCAGCAGCTAATTCAGATACACAAGATACAAATTAATATATCAGTGTATCTCTTTGTTGTCCGTGCATATGTATATAATAATATATGTTTACTCCATCAGACAATTAATTCAGGAAGATAGTTGATAATACTGGACAAGTCTGTTTTGAGAGTGAACCACCAAGAATTGCTTTGTGTCTGGTTCTGCATCTGGTTGTGAACCATAGCACGTACAACTGTTCTGAGCTTACTTACGAGAATGTCATAATAAGCACTGTCAAAAGCTTTACTAAGGTCAAGCTATATGTTAGCTAATGTTAAGCTATAAGACATTTACTATTTGTCTTCTTTCCCCATGGTCCTTTCCTCATTCACAAAACAGGGAGTTCTTGCAGGAAACTAGATTAGTTTTGCAGAATTGGAAGTCTCCAAATACATTTGCTGCTACCACGTTCTCTTTATTTTTAACTCTTTTTTCTTTCTTTGGTGGATTTTAGGAAATTATTTGTTCCATTACTGTAAGGGAACTTAGAAGTTGAGCCGGCCTATTATTTCCAAGGTACCTTTTTAGGGCTGTTTGAAAAATAAGCCTCTCATTTGCCCTTTTCCAGTTACCTATTATGTCACCAGTCCTCTACATCCTTCCAAAGATAACAGATAATGTTTCAGAATTTGTATGAACCAGTTTTCCAGACATGTCTTGGTAACTTTCACAGGGCCCATTGATTTACAAGTTACCTGAATACTTTTCATTCCTTATCTTAATATTTTTTTAAATTTTTGGTTTTTAGCTGTGTTGGTTGCCATTTTGGTGACAACAAAAAGCAAAAAAAAGAGAAACACTTGGCCTCCTTGACATCATCTGTTGAATGTTTTTCTTTTCTGATGACTCAACTATTCCAAGTTCTTCCTTTTACTCTAAGGTATCTATAGCATAATTTTCTGTTGTTTTTTTTCATTTTCCTTGTTTTCGCATTCTAATCTATCAAACACATATTCCTGCAAACCACAAATTTACCCATATTGTTATGAGATGTGGTATGTCCATGGATTCTCATCTATAATTACTATTGCTTCATGTATACCTGTTTTAGGTGGTTCCAACAGCAAACTGTCTCTCCTATCTGAGCTGATTGCTGAAGCTTTGGGTTATGGTGCAACTTGGTGTATGCTGGGCCTTCGGGAACTGTAAGTTCTTTTGCTGTATTTAGACAATGGTTGCCTCATCCTTCTATGTAACGTCTGTCTCTGCTAAAACCACATCCTCTGGTTGTTGCTCATATTACAGCTAAACATGGATTTGGTGCCACTTGCACTTTCCTGCTTAGGAATAATTTTTAACATCTTTCCTCAGAATGTTTTCTCTCTGCTACTGGAGGATCAATGAGCCCATACTTTTTTCATTGTGGATTTGCTTTCCTTTACTGTTTTCTGGCTTATCTGACAGAATGATGAAGTACAGTGTAAGCTCTCTCTGTGCTGCCTGTGTGCTGCTTTCTGATGAGGTGTCCCAGCATCGCTGCAGTAACTGCAGCGGCAACTCCTCTCACTGGAGGTGACCTGACATTTCAAACCTCCTGGCCCTTTTGGCCTTGGCCATTGTGAAGACTCATCTGGGTGTCTTGGATTATTTCTTGATAACCTAGTTTAGTTGCATTATTAGCAATTAAAAGTGTTGCTCTTCATTCTTGGAGGCTGCTACTTCAACACACCTCAGTTCATTACATAAACCTCTGGGAAATTCAAATCCTGTATGTCAGAGGGTCAACAGGTGAGTTTTGAAGTCACATTAGGGTCATCGATATGAGAATCCTTGGCTCTGGAATAAGATTTATGAACTAAATCCAATATTGCAGAAAGCTTTCCAACATTTAATACAGTAAGAGAGACCTGGATAACATTTCTTAGCATTTATGTCCTCTGAGTATATAAAACTTAGTGGCCCCTTCTTAAATAAAAGCAGTTTCACATTTTACACTGGAAGTGTTTGGCATGGCTTTAGTCTTCTTCTTTAATGCATGGAAGACTTTGTGCTAATAGTTGTGCAGTGCAAGCTGTCAACTCTGCTGTGTGACATCCTGGGCAATGAACTGAGGCAGCAAAATGTTGCACGAAGAGGTG
>VYZT01058740.1:0-37665 GCA_013400735.1 Pomatostomus ruficeps | reverse complement strand
TGCTTTCTCTTTAACAGACGTGCAGCAACTGTCAGCTAGAGATCATCTGCAAACTCAAACACACATTATACTGAGCTGCCTGTATCTCTCATGATAACATGAGGGAGTACCAGACCTTGCTTTAGGATGTCCTTCAATTTTGGTAAAGCAGTATTGAAAACTGCTTTCAGAGGGAAGAATTTAGAATAAAATTTGCCATATCTTCTCATAGGTCCCTCTGGCATTTTTCCAGTTTCTTTTTCATCATCCCCTGAAGCAGCTGCAAAGCCTCACCAGTGGCATCTGTGAGTGGCAACTGCTTCTTCCCTACCCTGTCACTCTTTCATAACTTATGGAATACTGGGACTAAACACAGGTAACCACACTTTTCCAAAGCTCAATGTTGACTCTAGCTAATGCTGGTGGTCTCCAGCAAGAGCTAGGTAATCTTTAATTACTCAAAAGGCCCCTAGACAGGGAAATTGGGAAGGCTGATGTTGAAATCCTTCCAAATTACTAGTTTAAGTTTGTATCTGGCACCATGCGGGTGCTGTGGGCAGCCCACTACACAAACCTGCATGAATGCAGACCATTTGTATTGGTGCCTATAACTAATTTTAGCTTGAAAAAACAAACATCCTATCTCTGGTTTTATTCAAAAATTGTAGTGGAATTCAATTATGATTGCCTGCTCAGAGCCATTTAAATCAGAAGCTGCTGTTTTTTAGAGATACAAAAATGGAGTTGAACATTAGGGTTTGTAAAAAGCAAAATCCCCAGTTTATACTTGCTTGAAAGAATAACAAAGCAAAAAATTCCAGGGAGACTAGTGAGGAGATGAAGTTAAAATGCATTTTTAACAATTTTCTAACTGGTATAATCACTTACTGCAGCTGCAATAGCTTGTTATAGTAATAGTCATACTGGTGTAATTTCTTTTTTTGTACTGTGGTGGAACATTGTAAGTGGAGACTTCTACAATTATCTGTATCTCTGTGTGCTGATAACTGGTCTTTTGGGCTGAAAATTATCTGCCTGATTTCAGTCCTAAATTTTTTTTTTTAGTTTCTATATGATTTTTGTGTGAATTCTGCCTACAAGGAAGAAAAAAAGAATCTGTTTCTGCTGGGAAAGGATTGGTCTTGTTTTAAGAAGTGTCAAGTAGTCAGAAATATCAGTCAAGTCAACAGGAGTTGCAGGTGCTGAACATTTCAAATCAAGCTGCTCCTTTTCTTGTCTTCTTGTGTGTAACCAAAATGACAACATTACAAGCTGAAACTTTCCTTGTAACTAGTCTCTGAGGAGGATTAGTCTGAAGGCTGGTTTTCTAACTGAATGAGATGATTGTGGTGTTGAACAATTGAATTTCACTCCCACATATTTTCTGGCACTGTGTAGGCTGCAAGGCAAGCCCAGGCCCTTGAGCTGGGGGTGTGTGTGCACCCTCCTCTTCTGAGCACTCAGGGCTGCAGATTTCGTAAGGAAAGTGTTTTGGCCAATGCCCCTTCAAACCTGCAGACTTGGAGTAGCTGCTCTCACTTTATGACTCAGCAGCCCATTTCACACCCCTACACCGACTTCCCTATTGTAACTTGGAGCCGGGAGAAGGGATCTGCCTGCCTGGTGCTAACAACTCATGGCACTGATGCAGTGGTGCTTGTGGAGTGGCATCATCCAGACCTGAAGAACCTACTTCACTGCGCTACTCGGTGTTGTGGACACTGTTATGGACACCCCGAGCATAGACAATTGCCCAGCAATTTGGTACATCACTAACTCACACATAGCCCTTGTGTGTGCCTACACCATGGCATGGCTTTCAGCCGGGCCCTTTGGCACATCCTCTCTGTAGCTCGCAGTATGATGGTGCCTGCAAGACCTTGCCTTGGCACTGCATGTAGGAAGGGCTGACCAATGCACAGATGGATCTGGTGCTGAGTGAACAAAACTAGCAGAAAGCAGAAAAGAAAAAAGCAGAACTTAACTCAAGTACAGCGATACTTGCAGTGTGCGTGTGAGCCGCAGGGCAACCAGATGCGAATGGAAGACCGTAGATCACCTTGTGTTCACCCCTTCTCTGTGAAACTCCTGATGGATTATCTTGATGTCATGTCAAGATCCTGGAGGACAGGAAAATTGTGTGATTTATCTGATGTCACAGAAGATGCCTGTGGCAAAGTCAGGATCTGAATCCATGTCTCCTGATTTCAGGTTGGCTGTATCTCCAAACCTTTCCTCTGCTTTCAGTGTACTTGGAGTTTCCCATGTCTCATCCCATATCATGGGACAAGTGCTGTACAGATATAATCACCCAAGTCTTGTTATGGCTGGCTGGCCATTTTAGCTTCATCTAGGAAAGGTTAAAGGAGTCTAGTGATCATCTTTTTATTAGCTCAGTTTATTTGCTTCTGCACTTGTTCTCACAGGGAAGAAATGAAATGTTTGGAGGTGAAGGGCTATATAGCTAAAGCATAACACCAGGCACCTCAGGGACATTTCTCACTGCCTCAAGGAGATGTACTCTCAATAGAAGTAACAAGACTAGTCCAGTTACCTTTTTCAAAAGTGCCTGCTGTTAACAAGAAGCTTCACTGAGAAACTAGTGAGAATTTTTCATAAAAGCTGAGGGACAGTCTGTCTTCTTTACAGCATGATTCATGCACTGAGTCAGCCTGTGCATCTCCAAATGGCCATGGCTGACCTCCCTCATCATGCACAAGATCAGCACAATACCCAACCTCAGAAGAGGTGAAGTCAATAAGAGAAAAGAACAACCCACGGGAAAGCAGAAGTTATTTTTATATCAAGTTAGTTTTATATCAAATGAGGAAACACATGCAATGCCATATGAGGCGGCTTATATGTAAAGCCTTTCAAGTCTTCCACTCCAGGGTACTTAGATTGATGACTATGAACATGGTAAACATGAAGTGCTATTTTGTGTTCCCAGCCTGAAAAATGACAGCCCTTCTACGATTATAAAATGTTATTGCCACTAAAAGGACCTCTTGTTTTGCAAGTTGCTTCTTCAAAACAAACACATTAGAAAAATCTTTGGTTTGCTGCATAGTAGGTGAGTCAATGTTATCATCAAATCTGAATAAACAAGGCTTTATTTTTAGATATTAAAAATGTAGCATAATAAAAAGAGTATTTTGCAGACATGTTTTAATTTATTCTCATTTTACAATACAATTACTTTTACTTAAGATATCTTTATAATTTCTTTTTTTCTGTGAGGCCTAACATAAAAATCAGAGCAAAATTTTGAGAATATTTCCAGAGTCTGGTTATCCCCCAAATGTTTGAACAATGGCTTTTGGTTTCTTTGCCATTTTGGGTGACTTTACCAGTTCTTGTTTATGTAACATTGTGAATGCACATTTGTGGGTTCCAGTTTGACTTACAGGAGAGCAAACAATTAGCAGCAAGATTTATGAAGTTAGAGCAGAATACAGCTGAAGATAAACCTAGTGTGAAAGACTTCTGCGTTTTTCCAGCAGGCTTCCAAACTAGGGGCAGCAACTGTGTAGATGTTTTTATTGCCACCATTCTGTATTCCTCATGTGACAGTCAGGTGCCTTTTTCACCTTCTCAAAGCTGGCAAAGAGTAGTATCATCAATATTTAATCTTACTAATGTGTTAGATGACTGCAGCATCACCTTCCTCCCCACAAAGATAAAGATAGTACTTCCTTTCCCTTGGGGAAAAATGAGTTTTTTCTTGCCAGGTTTTGCAATTCTAATGACTTTTACTGCTTTCTTTTGTTTCAGGAGCTGTGAATATGCATTGCCTACTTTCCATCTTCGACTGAAGTGTCAAAGCATACTACATGAAGAGAATGAAATTTAACCCTTTTCAAAAAGTGCAAAGGAAACAGGTTAGAACACGATCCTGAAATCCATGAGAAGTGAGTGGAAGTGTTTTAGACAGTGGAAGAGTACACATAAAGGAAACAAAAAGGTTGAGCAAAAAATACTATATCTATATCCTGAGTTTAGGATTGTTTTTATAAATATTTGCCATCAGTTATAACACTAATCAGCACATCTGAGCCCTTCTGCTGGTACAAATTGTCTGTCAGCTACTGTAATGAAGTCATGTTAGAGATATTGATTTTTAATGGCATTTACTTTCATACTGGGTCTTGTGTGATGGCAGGAATAAGTACATGCTTATGAGAGAGAAAAGAGAGACTCAATTTGAAAGAGAAGAGTTTCATACTTCCTGCTCTGTGCTGGAGGTAGACAAAACACTCTAAAGAAAAACCAGCTACCAGATTCTATTCTGTCGAATTCAAGACCTGCTTTGTCTTGCATCTGGAAAAGGCAATCACAAGGACATTAAAATTGTGGGACAGAAGAATGATGAGGAAATGTTGAAAAGAACCAGTACTGATGTCACTCATGACACCAAATGTCATGAACAGAGCTGTGCAGAATGTATCCAAACCTATTTGAATATGGCATAATCCCCTACCTGCGGAGCTTAACTATGGCTGTTGCTGAACCTACTGGTTGTGGCAACCTCTAGAATATAACAAAAAAGTAATACAGAGAAGGAACCCCATTTCTTGGAGAGTTCCAGAAAGACCTGTTTTAACTTTGTTTTTTTCATGAGCATGGATTCATATTTTTCCTTTATTTCACCTGAAATACATATACATGACATCTTCATATACTTCCCATATAAACCACTTCTAAAGGCAGAGATTTTTAAGTAAGTCATACACAAGATATATTTGATAAATCAGTTTCATACCACAGAAATGGTTGCTTTTTGATCACATTAAGAAATTAGATCTGTTTTTTTTTTTTTACATTTACATAGCTAATGAGCATAGCCTGACCATCCTGGGGAAATGCAGCCAGTCCAGCCAAGCCCATCTGCACAAAGCGTCATCACAGCACACACACTTTTGCCTTCATGTATCAACAATTCAACTTGCTGCTTATAGGACATGAACATTGCTCATCTGAACTGTCAATAAAATACACTTCAGGTGGTAAAATTCTGAAGTCAGATCTAACACAAAAGGTACAAAGCACATGCCACTTCATCCATACATCAGCCATGCTGTGATCCATACAGGTAAGCCCACAAAATGCCGTATTTCAGATAGAGCCTTACACTTAAATGGATGTTCAACATTTCATGACAGGAATGCAAACACCCTGCTAAGTCTTAAAGCCAGTGTATTTCTCAGGTGGTAGGACTGCAATTTAAAACCCTTATTTCTTCATTCATGACAACCTGGCTGATCTGCGCATGATGGATCGTTCTGAGATATGTTCCAGTGTGATGCATAGGAAGAATGAACTCCTCTGGCTCTTCAAAAAAACATGCAGTCAAAAGAGTTTTAGTACAATATTAGTTATCTAACACATACAGTGTGAAGAGTTTGTTTCAGGAAGCTTTAAAAAGCACATTATACAGAAGATCCATTGTTGAAAAGTTGCTAAGAGGTTTCACGGTGCAGGCAGAAGATATAGTTACAAAATGTAAATAAAAGATACTTAATAAAATGGCAAAGGAACTCTGTGAATGAAATTCCTCCTGTGTAGCAGCCCATTCAAGGTTTATGACCACTCAAGTTCCTCCTAAACCCCCAGCAGAGAATTTCAGTCTTTGAGGTTTCATCTAGATTTTGCTGACATGCAAAGACATGTCCTGGATGGAATCTGGAGACTAGAGGAATGAAAAAAGACACTTCAAGTGCACAGAAAAGCTTTTAAAAATGCCTTTTTCATCCACTCTCCTTGGCTAGCTTGATTGAATGGTTTAAAATTGCTTATTTTGTTAACATGCCTAGGTGCTACTGCCTGGCCATGCATTGCTAGTTTTTTTGCTGAAAAAGTAAGCTTTCTGAACCAGAGAAACCAATGAAAAAAACCTCAAATCTTTGCCCTGCTGGGGCCCTTTTCAAGAGTTCACCTATTTGCTTATGTCACTTTTGTTTGTTTTGCAGTAAATTCAGTGCTGGGATAGTCCCTCTAGCAACTTACTTGTATGTTTTGCCACTATCTGAAGTAGTACTTAGCCAAGGGCTCTTGGGGGAAGGCAAAGCACAGACCATTTTTTAATTTCATTACCAATTTTGTAGGTAAAATGATTAAAAAAAGAGTGGCTTGCTTAACTGCAGAAAAAGAATAATTTTTTGAAACTTAGCAAGGAATATTATTAATACTTTGCCATGTACTCTGTTGCTAAGAAAAAGAAATAATTGTAAAAGACTAATTATCCAAGCCCTTAGTCTTAACAGTCTAACTTGCCCTTAGTTTCTAGGAGACAAAATGAAAAGAAGTAAAAACTGAATAAGCAACTCCAGATTTTGTTTGCCAGCTTGTCTTACTCTTTCACTGCTTCAAAATGGAATGAAGTAAAATTGCAAACAAAGAATTAAATTCTCACTCAGGGGTAGAGACTGCTCTCCCTGGTCAGGTATTTTAGCATCAAGACTGGACAGCAAAGGTCCCGGACTCACTCTAGCCCTGGGCTGGCAGCAGCCAGAGGTATTGCGACCACGGGGCGGGTCTCACTTCCCTTCTCTCCCTCTTACCCTGAAAACTACTATGCAAGACACTCCCTGGAGGGTGGTGAAACCCCTGAACAGCTTCCTCGAAACCTGCTCATAAACTCAGCCCACACACAGCACAACCAAGCCACTTCCATGGGGTTCCCCACAGTGGCCAGATTTATTTGGTCATATGGATGTCATATAGGCTATTAATAGCCAGGATGAACAAAATATAGAAAAAATAGAGCTTGGGGTATTGCCCTGAATATGAAGTTTAGTAAATATTATGACTCCAGCTGTTCTTGGGTTCAGCACTCAGACAGTCTTTGCCAAACTACATGCTCTCCTTCATTTCCTATCCCTATGGCATTTGTTTCTCTTCTCTTTCTCATAAGTGAATAAAAACAGAAAGAACAACCTTCCAGGAAGAAAAAAACCCCAAGAAAATAAGTACAACTTGAGAAATTCTTGTGAGGAAGCAAGGCCATTCCAGGAAGATAAAGTTTCTCTTGCCCTTTCTTTAGTGAGATGCCTGAGCCTGTGTCTGCACAGCTTGGTGGCTGAGCTCCCTCTCTTGAGAAGAGTCCTGGCATGCCTGCTGGCATGCCTATGCACATGGCCATGGCCAGACACCCAGGCTGAGCTGGAAGCTTGTAAATGAGAGCTGAAAGGTGTCAAAGATAAAAAACAGATTCACACACTACTTCTCAGCCACAACTTACTCTGAGATTAATGGGAGTTCATTTCAGGGCAAAGACAAACAAGCTGGCTGAAAAACCAGGAATGTGATCTTCTCCTGTCCAGGGATGGATGGGTTTCATCTTGACAGACTTTAGCTGTCTGAAAGTCAGAGGTCTATCCCGAAATAGTTGTCTTCAACTTCTGCACAAGGAACAGTGAATAGGCACTTCCAGAAGGTGAGTTGTCCCATTCCATCCTAACCCGTCCAAGATTTGTTACCCCAGAGCACACCTCGTCCCCCTCTATTTTCTCTGGGGAGGGTCTAGAGATTAGGTTGTCCCAGCTCACTTCCTCTCAGTGTTCGTTCGCTTGTGCTTCATTGTGGGCAAGTTTAGGGGTGACTGGAAGGTCTGTTATGCCACTGCTGTGGCCTAAGGACTGTGGTGAACTGTCCTTTCAGACACATCCTACAGTGTGAATTCTATGTATATGTTAATCCTGCAGGGAGCTGGCGTTTGGCATGGACTGAAAAGAGCGTATTCAGTCTACAGCTTTTAAATTGCATCAGAGCTTAGAGTTCATCTGAAAACTTACTGGAATACTCACGTACAGAAAAAAATAAACTGACTTCATGCTCACCAGATATACCTCAATGGCAGGCCTGATTTTGCAAAAGGCGTTGCAAGGTCCAATTTAAAGATCAGTTTGTTTGGATTGGGATATTGTTTAAGAATCAGACGGCTTTCAAGTCAGTGAGTACTCTGTTTTTAGTAGAGATTTTGTAGGTATGACTTGCATGAAAACCTTCTCTTCCAAAAATTTGTTGGCAGTATGCTCCTTTTACTAAAGGCCAGGAATAACCTCAACACCTCAGATAATATTAATGAAGGTGTTAGTTACTCTGATGTAAATTTTGTGTAAAAACAGCCTAAAAAGGGAACATGGATTTACAAAATGCCTCAAGACCATTTAAGCACAGTTCAATAGGGAGATGCTTCTACTGCCACACTGCTCTATAGTGCCATGACATCTTCTCGAAAAATGTAGGTACAATCTGCTCTGGCCAGTATACAGTGCTCAGGACACTCCAGAATAAATGGAACTAGAGCAGCTGGAGACTGCCTGAAGACCACACAAGTCAGGGAGGTGGGATTACTCTGGCATTAGGTATCAAAAAGCTGAAGTCTGGTTTAAGCTAGTGGTCCAGCCTGCTCCATAACCACTGCAAAGATGGAGGTCCCTCTGGAGTTGAGCCAGCTTAGTCATTTAGGCTGGGGAGGGATGAACCCCCATCACATGTGCCTGGGCCACATATTTGGTTGAGGTGACCAAACTTTAGAAGGCTGACAGAAATCTTCCCACCAAGGTAAAAGAGAATTGATTCTGAGCCAGACACTCAGAGGTTTCACCTGCAAGTAAAAAAAAAATGTGAGTGAGTGTTATCATTGATACAAATGGTCACCAGGATGGTAACAGGGTGCCAAGACAACTTCCAGTTGGGGAAAGCATGGTTTTTCTCCTTTGTGCAGACTGTAACTCCCGTACATTAGCTGAAGGGTTAAAAGTTTAAATCTTGACAGAGACAAGGATAGTGGGTTTTTCATGAGGCTTAGGGACATGGAAAGGCTAGATTACCCTGTTGTCACCTTTTGCCTACTCCCTTTACCAACTGCTGATGTGAAGCAGAATTTTTCTGAAGATGAGGATTAATGTAATGGCTGCTTTTATTCCTCAGTATTTTTTTAATGAAATTTGATCACTCTTCTCGGCATTCCTATTCCTCACCTGCTTTGA
Source organism: Pomatostomus ruficeps (assembly GCA_013400735.1). Taxonomy (NCBI): domain Eukaryota; kingdom Metazoa; phylum Chordata; class Aves; order Passeriformes; family Timaliidae; genus Pomatostomus; species Pomatostomus ruficeps. The sequence goes on along the minus strand of VYZT01058740.1, from coordinate 28,693 downwards.
GAAGCAAACACAATTATTTGAAAACAAAAGCAGTCCAGGCCAAAAATCTCAGACTATATCTCACTTGAACTCTCATCAGTATTTCTCTTTTTAATTCCTTTACGGTCTGATCACTGTGAAAACTGACTAGCTCTGAATTTCTTCAATACAGGATTTCTAAACACCTTCATTGCTGTATTTATTTATTTATAGATATGGACTGCCCAAGACAATATGAATAATATGTAAATTGTTCTGGACAAATAAGGGTGGCAAAATTAAAATGTTACAGTACTGCAGCATCTTTGGAGGATTAATGTCATGATGTTATTGAGGACATTGACAGAAATCCTAATCGAGGATGGATAGGCTGACCTAAGGCCTAGATCTCAGTTGTTCTTGTCTGGTCAGAATAAGATGGTGTTAATGTCTTCTGACACGTGCACCCAGGTGTCCTTTGGCAGGGTGACTTGTGCAGCTTGGGAAACATTGAGAACTGTTTCTAAAAGATTGCATATTCCTAAAAGATTGTGTGTTACAGAATTCTTTCACAGTACCTGCACAGGCTTTCATCTAATCCTGCATTTTAATTTCTGTTTGCAGAAGCTTTTTGGTTGTTTTTTGCTTAAAGATGATTTTGGAAGGTATCAGTTGCCTCAGAGATGCCATTAAGGCCCAGAGCTGTAATGAGACATCAAATAAAGATGAAGGAATGAGTTTTCCTTAATATTTTGGTCAGAGGGCCTTCACCTGAGTGGCTAGAATAAGTGGCTTTAACATTTATGAATTAACGTATTTTGGAAGTGTGTTGCTGAGCAAGATCTGAAATGAAGAATACACATTTTCACAAGCTAGAGAGTTTTATAGTTGTGAGGACTGTAATGTCCTGCTTGTAGCTGTTTCTTTTCCCATCCATTTTATTCAGAAATTCAAAGTAAACAAGAAATAAAAAATATCTGTGTCAAGAACAGATGCAACTCACTCCATTAAATGCTGAAAAGCCTCTTAATATCTAAATTTAAACACATCTAATTAATTCCCTTTAACTGCATAAATGCCACACATTTTTTAATTACATGAAAACTTAATTTTCCTAATATATATTACAATATAAAAATGCAAGAAAAATATTTAGGAACATTGTTAATATGATAATTCAGTGTTATCTCAGTTAGCAAGTCAATTAACCAGATCAAGGCCAGAAGATCTTTGTTTCTTTTACTCGACTCCTGCTGAGCTGAATATGACTTTTACTATTCAGAGATCAAGTAACCACACTGTTAATTGTACTAGAGGTACACAAAGGGCATTAGAGGGAAACATAATCTGACAGGAAAATTGGAGAAGCCATAGGATGGAAACAACTGGCAGCCTTTTTACAGGATAATAGCCTGCTATGCAAATGAGAGTGGCAGCTAGGAGGAAATTTCGGTTCTGTCCAAACATTTTATTTTTATAGTGCTGTAATAATGAGCCAGCACAAGGATGACTGTGGTTGAAAACTAAGTTAGAATGAGGCATTAAGTCAGGCCAAGAATGCACCAAAGTACATCCCTGGAGCCTGTTCACAGCAGCAGCTGCTTGGCGTGTGCTGGAGAATTCCCAGCTTTATCTGCGATTGCAGTTAGGGATTGAAGGATCCTTTTTACCTCACATTTGTATCAGTGTGCTTTTACTGCCTGGCAGCAGCATCAGAAACACCTGAACCCTCCATTACATGACAGTGTGAAAAGCAAAGCACATATGGGGTCCTGTGGCAGAAGGAATAAAGCCAGTGCTTGCATTTAGGGATGGACTCAGTTTTCTTCCTGCTTTATTGTAGAAAGCCTACTGTTTTGCAATAAATATGAAGGGAGAGAACCTGGAGAAAGGCAGGGAGGAGAAAAATAACAAAATAAATTCAGTGGGATTGAGGAAACTGCATATGTAGTATTGGGAGGTGTTGTGGAGCTGCAATGTTCCTCTGGGTGCTGATCACATGCCTACTGTGGAGTTGCTTTGATAGCCACAGTTACAGCAGGAGAGGAATATCTGAAATGAGGTGATGGAGGCTGAAGAGGAAGAACTCGGGGTCTTTTAAGACTGGGGAGGAGATGCAGCTTCATGGGAGCAGAGATATAAGAAGTATAGTTAGTGGTGAAAAACACACTTGTTATTATAAAGATCTGTAGCACTCAAGCCCATGACTATGTAACTGGGAGATTTTACCTGGTAAAAGTAGAATATTTTTTGTTTTCTCCCCTTTTCTTGTAGCATCTTAGGTGAGCTGGTGTAACGTCTGAAAAAGTTTCCTTTAAAATCTCTCAGTGAATGGGGCACCGGCACCAGTGATGGGAGCCACTTCACTGGTGTCAGGCTGGTGGGTGTGCTGTGGAGCAGAATCTGACCCTTTGACCTCCACGTATTCCAGAAATAATTTGGGAAATGTGGAAGTTTTTCTTAGCCTTCAGCTCTGTGGTGGTTTGTAATCAAAGCCAATACATAGCAGTAACAAAAGGAAGCTGTCACATTGATAACTCTGCACTGAATGCAAGTGTAAATGCTCTCTGTCCACAAACAGCTACTTTTTGGTGCCATTCATCTTCTGAATGCGTGCTCGGATTTTACTTTGGCTCTTTTGTAGATGTTTGTTTTTGCAATTTGGACAGGTGAAACCAGCAAGTATGCAATTTGTGTAAACTAAGTGGTCTGTTAAGTGAAAAAAGCTTTAAAATATACTGGCTGCAGCTCTGATTTCCACTCCAGCAACTCCAGCACAAGGACAGGACATGTGGATGAGTTCTTTATTTTGAAAGCAAGTTCCTTTAGAACAACAGAGTGATTTTTGAAAGGTGTGGATATATATGAATTATGAGCTTTCTAAAAAAAGCCCCACAAATAAAAAAACAACCCAATGACCCAAAACCTCAGAGGCAAAAAAAAAAAAAAGTAACCCGTGAGTGAACTTAAAGGCTGTTATATTACTTTTTTTCAAAAGTAAGTTGAAAATCTGTGTTTCAAAATGAAGACTGTTCCATGGAAGAGATCTACGGCTGGGCTATTTTGCTATGTCTTAGTATTAAAAAACAACCCATCTGAAAATTTTCCCACTAGATATCCTGATGAAAACCAGAGCAGTGGCAAAGATCCAAAGGCATTAATGGAGATATATCAATTTGTACCTACTGCAGGTTTAACTCTTGATTTGTATGCAAGAGTTTCAGCTCTTAGGAGCACAACTAAACACTCTGATTTTCTCTGTGGTATGACTTAGCAATGGATGCAGTAAAATACCTCTAAGTTGAGAAAAAGAGCAAAGAAGGTGTAGGAGAGAACTGCACACAAGAAGAAAGGTCTAAGTGGCCTCTACAGTTACCATTGGACAATCTCAGGTAACTGAGAGCTGAACTTTGTTTGCTCAGGTATCTCTACAGCTCACTCTGCTATGGGAAAAGAACTGTGTGGCACCATCAATGACAGCAGTGATGCCTGTGGTGGGCGGGTCACCAGTGCAGCTCAGGAGGAAGAGTTTTGTCCTGTGGATAGCCCTTGTAAGTCCTGATGTCTTCTGGATCAAAGGCAGTGAGCTCAGCTCTAATGCAATAGATAGTGGAGTGGCCTGCATACTTTTACCTGAGAAAAACAAACAAATATTCTAAAAATATGGGCCAAATAAGCTAATATAATCCCACAGGATTTCTAAGAAATTTTAACAATTCTAGAAATAAGAAAACTAAAGTTCTTAAAGAAAACCCAGTTCTTAATAAGGGAAATACTTAGGTAATCTTGGTAGTGATGCTGACAAAATGGGAAATGGGTGAAATAAAAATTTCACAAAAAGAGTAAATTCATCCCACCACCTCCCATCTAATGTCCTGCTGCATACATCCACCCTTTACAAGAATGTGTCTTTAAACTAGTTATTTCTCCACTGGTGGGCCATTAAAGTGGCTGGAAAGAGGTAAGACTTCTATTTTGTAATAACTTTACCAGAAGGTGAGGCAAATTTTGAAGAGATGAAGCACTAAATTTGATTTAGTTGTCTTTACATTATGAACAAGAGCTTTATTCTGAGTTTCATACTCTCCCACGTTTTAAGGGTTACTGGTGAGACCTCTATGAAGATAACAATAGACTGGGAGGTGGATGAGCTGAAGGAAAATAAAGTCCCACTTCACAAGAAGGTTTTCAAAGACTAAAGCAGATATCATGCATCTATGACCATGTGATGATCATGGACTGGTCTAATAGGAAAACTACTTCAAATGTTAGTAACTGAAATACATTATAAAATACAGAAATGGACCAATTTCTGTATTGTGCATAAAATATCATGAATAGTTTCAAGAAGCTGACCCTGGGTCTGGTATTAATCCAGCAGGAACTAAATTTGGTCTCAAGTATGAAAATGAAGAAATGATCAAATAGCTGTTCAAGTTAGCTTAATACAGCCACACTTACATTTACTAGCAGTTGAATGGTATTATGCTCATCTTCGTACATTCTTTATGTTGGCTGTTGATTTCCTTTGCTTCCTATTTTGTTGAGCTCTCTAAGGTCATCCAGAATCATTCACATGAATCTAAAATATGGCATGATATTTATTTACTGTCAGTTATTTCTTTGCCAAAATAGAAAATGGCTGTAGACTTAAAGTAGATCCTTGCGTTATTCCCCATGGTCTATTCAAACTCAAGAAGCTGGAGCCATCAATAGAGCCAAATTAAAATGCATGTGACCAATAAAATTTAACACATACAACAGAAGTTGAGAGATAGAGACTGTAGTTTTTAATGACAAAACAAACCAATAACTCATATCAAATGATTCATAGAAACATGTAATAAGAGCATCTATTTACTTGTCCAAACATTGTGAAAAGTAATTTGTTAGTTTGAGCAGTGCAGTAGTTGCTGAGTGCTTTGCTCTGCCTTCAGATTTTGATGTATGAACCAGATTCACTGGAAATGAATTGGATGTTGTAAACTTGTCTTTTGGATTTTGATTTCCTTTGGTCTCTCAGACTGCTTGCAAGGATATTATGATAATGAAATATGGCTATTTCTTTAGACACTTAAAAGAAACTCAGTTCACCTGGTACTCCTGGTTGCTGGAAAGGAACTTTTTGCCCTCCAGAATCAGTTCTCATGTAGTGACTGCCTACTTTGCCACAGCCAAAGCCTGGTACAAACCCCACTTTTGAGCACAGGTGTTGCCTGTAACATGTAGACACACTAAACATGTTCTCTCTCTCCCATATGACTTCAGTCCTGATGTACCACTGGAGCTTTGGCGGGAGTAATGAACTTCTGCTCCGTCATAACTATAGGCAAAAGAGAAAAACAAGGGTACAGGGCTGCTTTATTAGGTACATATTTTAGCCAAAACTTTGTGTGTGGTGAAAGAACTGAGGAAAAAATCCCTTTGCTTCATCTGCTAGTGGCAGAGAGAGCCACAGCTATAGAGACAACTTCATATAAACTCACCACTCCAAAATTGCGTAGGGATACTTTGGGAGTCTCTGTAAACTGATACAAAGCAGAAATTGAACAGATTTTAGAAACAAAATAATATTTGTTTAGAAAAAGACACCTGCACTGTAGAAAAGAATGCTGAATACTTTCTTAGAGGGTCTTAGAGACTGTCTTCTCTCTCCTTGAGAACCTCTGCGGCTTAAAAGTGTCTTTCATAGGCAGCAAGTGTTAAACAAGTTGTAACATCTCTGTGTTTTTGGCCTCTGGCAGCAACTGTACCGAACCTGATGAGGCTGACTGAGTTCCCACAAAGCACTTGCTTCTGCCTGACCATACTGTGTTTTCCCCAGGCAGGGCCACATCTGTTGCTGAAGTAGCTGTAGGATGCTACTGTGAAAATGAATCCCACAACCTATATGGTAGAGAAGAAGGGATGGTTTAAGGCTGCTGTCAGTGTTCCTACTGATGGGTGAGGCACAGGACGCCAGTCTACCAGCAAAGGCGGGCTGAGCATTTGATTTTGTTATCGTTCATATGGGCACCCTGTTGCTGTGGTCTTCAAAGCTGTAGTCTCCTTTTCAGTGAAGATTGAGATGTTTTTTCATCACAGGTAGAGAAAGCATATATTAGTTTCCAAAACTGCAAGTGTAGGCTTAAGTCAGGGGTGTTTGCTAGCTAAGGACTGTCTTTTAAATCCCTTTGGTATTCATGGTACTGATGATACTTCATAAAAGAAGAATTACATATGTCATTAAAATGTCAATTTTGTCATGTCCTTTAAAATAGAAAGACTTGTATAGCTTGAGGATATGAACAGCAGCTTACCCCCACAGAAGAAATTACTGGGATCCTCTGAATAGTCCTGTGCTGAAGAATACGTGAAGGACTGTGTGACAGGAGGAAGTGCAGCTGGCTCTGTTGGACCACTCCTACTTTTTTTTTAACTTGCCTATTTTTGTTGGATTTTATTCTTGACAATATCCCCGAAGTATTTATGACCAAAATTCTTTGCACATGATTACTAACTCTTGAAAAGAGTCTCTTTCTCAAGAAACCTTTAGATGGCTGGCATGGTTGACCACAAAGGCAAGGCAGAAATTTCATTCAGAAATCAAAGAAAAAAAACATGAAAGAGAAAGCTAAAAGGAAAGGGAAAAGGGAGTTTGAATATGCTTTACATTGGCCTATTGAGTTCACATTTTATTTGTACTGGGTAACATGAGGAACAGTACTGCACACTGCAGTGGATGTCCAGGGAGCTTTTTAGTTCTTTCCTTGCATCCCAGAATTGATTTTTTCTGAAAACAGGTACCTCAGGACTCTCTGAGTAGCTCCTAGCTTTTTACCATGTTTTCCTTTGCTTTCACACTGGTGCCTCTCTTATTCCCAGACCCAGAAAAGCCATATGACTCTTGTTCCCTAGTGCATGAACTGACAACTAAACTGCCCCAAATTTTAGACTGCATGAATAGTAGGAGCTGATTCTGTCTCCTGACATGTGCTGCTGTGTTCTTATTTACATATGTATGAGCTGATTTTTCTGGAGGGACAGGATTTTATGAAATCTTAAAATTTACAAGCTGAAGGAACAAGAGGCTCTGTCCTGGAGACCCTTTTCTTAGTCTGTGGTTTCACTGTTCAACCTCTCAACTTCTCCTAAACAAACTCATTGCTTCCATAAATGTGCACCAGGCAAGAGCTATTGATCTGCCTCACTGTTTTTCTTTTTAAAATGAGATATTGACTTTTCACAGTAAAATGGCACTTTCTTCCTCCTTTCCATACTCAAACTAAAAAGGCATGGATGCATTGCCTTAAGCTTTTGGAGGTCAGGGTAAGAGATAGGCAGACACTCTTGAAATCTTGTTGTATCATGTTATTTTGAACGAAAGGACAATGACAGTTTGGCCACTGCAGTATGTCTCCCAGTCCTGGGATGGGAAGAGGCTCCATAACTACACCTCTGAATGGCTGATGCAGAGGGAAGCTGGAAAGGATGGACTTGATGGCAGGCATGGACCAATTCACTTTCTTTACATGCACTCTGACACCTGCACAAGGTGAAAGAGAAAATCTGTTAAATCACTCTGTCAGGACTTGAGACAACCATGCAGCAGCAGTTGCCCTGAAAGGATCTGTCAGAGACTCTCTAGATGTCAATATGAATGGCCAGAGCCATCTCCTTTACAGACTGGTAGGGTGTCCAAGAACACTAGGCACTGCTTACAAGAGATGTGGAGTCTGGTTCTAATCTCATTTTCATCGAAGTAACTCCACTGAATTTGTATAATTTATATTTGATTTACACCACTTGAAGACCTAGGAGGAGGTGTCTTAGGCTGATTAGTTCTATAATATAAATCCAACAAATTCAAACTCCTCTGGAACAGTCAATGTCTATTGTAATTTATTCAATTTGCATGGTCAGAAATTTCTGTCTTTTTACTGGAACAGTAACCCCCAAAACCTTTTTGTTTGCTGGAAACAGTAACATTAAACCCTGGATCAAATACTCAAGACTTATGTTAGTTCTGTACAACTCTTCATAGTGGTTCCTGGTGAGTTTAACTAAAGTTAGTAAATGCTGAAGTCTGTCTAGTGACTTTCTGGGCATTGTATATGACTTCTGCCTGGCAGATGGACTCTACGGAATTGAAGCAGGAGGAGAGTTTAAAAAAGGCAGCAGGGCATTAACTGGGAGGCAGTATGACATGAACTCAGCTGGTAAACAGCAGAGAAGTTCCTAGAATAAATTTACTGTTTTCTTCTTTTTTATCTTTTCCAGATTAAAGACAGAGTAGAAAATGAGTAAGCCCCCTTAATGATAGGATATATGCAGAACAAATAATGTCTCCCAAAGAGTCTTAGTGTGCTTCTATTTATAGTGAACTGAAGATCCAGAAAACTGTGGGGTAAATCTGTTTTTCTGAGGGCTCTCACTGTACTCTATACTCCAACCTGATTTGTACAAAAAAACCCAAACATAAGGTGGTACTGTCCTGACAGCAAGACTTGCTGTTTCTGCACCTCCTATCTTTTCTGTTGCAGAGCTAATGATTGTTTTACTCCCTAAGATCACTACTGTTGTGGCTTTCAAGTCATTAACAAGTAGTAAAACACATAAGGAAATTAATTTATGTTCCATTTATGCATATAACTAAGTTCTATGCAAGGAAAATTTTACAAGCAATGCTTAAAATAAGCTGAAAGTGATTAATAAAATTAATAAGTGGATTTTGTTATTTTCTGAAGTGGTGATTTGAACTTCTGGGCTAAATTTTGCCATCAATTCTCACGGAATTCAATTTTCTCCATTTTAGGTTGGTGTAACTGAGGACAATTTGATCCCTATATTTAAAACAGAGCCAGAAATTACTCATAACCGAGGCACTTCACTACTATTCACACTTGTTCCCTTAGCACTGTTGTTGCTGTTGTTTTTTTTTCTATGGCAGCAAATAAACAAATTAACATAAATATTATTTGGTAGGTTGTTCTATTTAAAGGTGTTGAGACCATGGAGAGAGAAAACATTAATGATGAAAGCTGCATGAAGATACACCTCCTGCAGACTTGTGTCTCTGTGATTTAAGCAACTGCTTTAAATAATTCTCAAGGTTTCCAGACCAATTTTGTTCAACCTTTAGTTAAAGATCACTTCTAGCAGGCAACCAGTTTTATTAATCGCTTGGGTGGTCATATAAGCCAGTGTGCTCTGTACACATGTCTTGTAATAACTCTACAGTGACTATAAAACTGCTGCACGTTTTATTATATGGTGACATATAGGCAGGAGAGAAGACGGTATAGCTGTAGGTGAGGCATATTTCTTGTAGCCTGGAGTAGTGAATGAAACTGATACTCAGGATTTAGAAAGAAAACCCCATCACTAGAGACAAAATTACAGTGTGGTGCTGCTTTTCCTTCCCACCAGTGTTTCTGCAGGGAGATCCGCAGTGCAGCCTGCAATTCCAGTCCACAAGGGCTAAAAATAGGTGCCCAGTGCTTGCTGGTTGCAGCACTTCACATCACACAAGCAAAAGGGTGCTGGGGGACTGTAGTGAGGCCCCCACGATCAGCAAGCTGCACTAAGAGGCCGGCACCCTTGCAGGAAAAAAAAGTCTTGTTTGTAAATTTCGGGAATGATGATGTTCCTCCAGCTACCCCTTTGCCTTTCTGCTGCCCCTGGCGAGGATGGGACCCTGGTGGGCAGCCAGGGTGGGCACAGGGGTACTGGGGTGTTGTGTTTGTCTGCACTTCTCTCCAGCAGTGCCTGCCCTGGTGCTGGTACTCCTGCCTAGGGAGCAAATTGTTGGGTGCATTGGGTGCAGCTGGCCCTCGCCTGATGTCAACCTGCGTGTACTGGCTATAGATGGGAGAAGTAAAAACAGCCGCTGCCTTCCTGTTTACGCACTCAGGCTTCCTCTGAGAAGTTCTTGAATAAAAACAGCTGGGCTTGACAAAATAGCCTTTCTATTTATTGAGTTGGGAGCAAGCACAGTGATGGTGGAGAGGGGCTGGGTTGACCTAAATCGCCTGCTCACGGCTGTGGGAGGTGTGACACCGGGTGGCTTTGCAGAAGGGGGCTGCTTGTGGCCTGGTTGGTGTGCTAGCCCCTGGGTCCAGGGGCAGCCCATTCCTTCCACACTCCACCACACTTACAATCCCTTTTGTGAGAGACCATGAAAGAAAGAATGGACATTTTAGTGGCTTTGTGGCATCCCAGGCTCCTTTTTTCTGCCCTCATGATTTCAATCTTCCAGTCCTTCCCAGTTAGGCTGTTAAAACTGGATTTTGGGTGTTTTCCAAGAACAGTAAACAAGGAGATGTATTTTCAAATATGACTATCTATTTCTACAGATAGGAAGATGTTAGATCCTGTGTCTTAATAGTCCTCAGGGTAGTGGCTGTGACAACTGCTATTCCTTAGTTCACTGTGAGAAAAAGGACCTAAATTATTCTTAGAGACGCGGACACAGAATAACTGCAGTTGAAAGGGACCTTGGAGGTCATCCAGGCAAAACTTCTGCTCAAGTCAGGGCTAACAAGGATATGAGGAAATGGAATGAAGCTGTGTCAAGGGAAGTTCAGTTTGAATATTAGAAAGAGGTTCTTCACACAGAGGGTGGTCAGGCACTGAAACAGGCTCCCCAGGGAAGCAGTCACAGTACCAAGACTATCAGAGTACAAAGAGTGCCTGGAGAGTGCTCTTAATCAGATGGTTTACTTTTAGGTAGTTTGAAGAGGAGGAGGGAATTGGACTGGATAATCCTTATGGGTCCCTTCCCACTTGAGGTGTTCTATGATTCAATGGTTCTAACTTACAGCTAGGTCTGATTGCTAGAGTCCAGATGCATTTTGAATACCTCAAAGGATGGAGATGCCGTCAACATCTCTGAGTCGCTGTCCCAGTTTTGCACCACCCTCACCAGATCTGGTCAGATTTTCCCTTGTTGCAGCCTTTTACTGCTGCTTCTTGTCCCTTCCTGTGTTCCTCTGAGAAGACTGTAAGCCTTCTCTACAACCTCCCACTATGTAGTTCAAGACACCAACCCTTCTTGGTCTTCTCCAGGTTGAAAGACTCTCCTCATCAAATAGCAGCTGCTTCAGATATTCCTACTATAGCTCTGGAGATATTCCTAGCTGGACAAAATCTCTCTCATAGTGGGGAATTCCCAAATGGACTCAGTTAAATTATTCAGTTAAATGGGCTCAGTACTCCAGATGGAGACACACAAGTGCCAAATAGAGTGGGCAACCTCTTCCTTCCTCAGTCTTCTTGCTACCACCTTGTTAATGCAGCCAATGCATGGCTAGTCTTTGAAGGATGCACTGATAGTTCATATTTAATTGTTGTCCAAGACCAGCCCAGCACTTCCTTGCAGAGCTGCTGTCCTCAGTCTGTTCTCCTGCACCAGGTCAGTGTCAGCTCTAGTATGAATCTCTGAGGAATATTGCTCTTCAATATAATTCCTTCAAAGTGTTGACTGTTGCTCTCTAAGCCTGACAGCCTAGCAAGTCTTTCACCCTCCTTGGAATCTCCCAGGGTCCGTGTCTCCCCACTTGGTCTCCAGGCTTGGTGCTATGAGGGACTACATCAACAGCCCTGCTGATGCTGAGGCAAATGACATGCATTGCTTTGATTCTCCACAGAACCAGTCCTCCTATTGTAGAGGGCAACTGGGTTGGCCTGGCAGTTTGTCATTGGTAAATCTATGCTGGTTGCTCCCACCTACCTACCCCTCCTTCCTAAAAATGACTCCTGTGAGGATTTCTCCATAACCTTTACTGGAACCAAGGTGATTCTGACTATTCTGTAGTACTCCATCTCCTTGATTTTTTGAAGCTATTTTTGACTGACTGTAATGTTCTTCATATACAGGAATTTTTAATCTGTAGTAGCCTGGACTAAGATGTAAATATGAGGGTTAGAACTTAATGGGTCCATCAACTATTCTTTAGAGTCATCCACATTCACTAAAAGCTAGTGTTTCTAATTTTTAGGTGAATGGCAAGATACAGCTACATGTAGCTTTCTATTTCTTCACTTACTAGAGACAGGACAACATCATAGAAATGGAAAAAATTGAAAATAATAATATAGGTTAAAATTAGGAAGTATATCTGAAAATCAGAATAGAGTTGTAAATCTGTACATTCCAAATGAGGTGTCTAACTACTAAAGCACTTAAAAGTGTTTTCAAGTGTAAGAGTTTGTACAGTACAGCTCATTCAATATTATTAATTTTGATGGCATTTTGATGGACTTTAAACTAAAAATGTGTATCTAATTTTATAAATCAGAGCCTCTCACTTGTGAGCCAAAACCCTGAAACTCTACCATTTCAACAGGAACAATACTATTGAAAGAATCTAGTAATACGTCAATGTTCGTGTATATAAGCCAAGCAGCAAAGGGCAAAAACATACTCACTCATTCACAGGAAGTCAGGTGATCTGTTCAAAGAAACAAGCTTTTTTTTTCTATATCTGGATAGAGAAAAAAGGAAAAAATAGTTCATCTGACTCTTCTGTCTTAGGTTAAATTGCGAAAATTTTTCTGCAGTGCTTCCAGTTTTGAGAATTTAATTTCAAATGTGTATAAGGTGGCACTGGATATGGTGTCCCTACATGATCAGACAGCCATCCAATGGGCCAATGGGCCAAAACTTAGACTCACAGTTGAGTCAAACCAATTAAGAAGTGAGAAACATTTCTATATTGAAATTAAATCCTTTTTAATTTCATCTCATTGCTGGATTTCATTGTTCATTTGCTGTTGTTCCAGGCGTAAGCCATTTGGCTTACACACACGTCTGGCCCACATTCCTGCAAGAGGTCTGCATTTACTACGGTGAGAGAGTCCATCAAAGAAAAAGAGAGAGATGTGAAGAGAAGATTCTTGGAAATTTGATGACTGGAAAAATGATAGTTCTTGCCAAGGATTTTTCTGAGGACTGGAAAAAACAACAGGACTGGGACCGGCTATCTGTGGGGTAAGGAAACTTTTAGCGTTGATGTCTTCCATTCCTCAGAAAGACAAATTCCAACCCATTAATCTCTGGTGGGGTCAGCAAGGTCTCCTGCTGTTCATCGTGCATCGACACTCAAAAATATTCTCAAAACATTTCAATGGGATTTGAGAGCTCTATCCAAAACATTTTAAAAAATGTCATCTGACAAATAATATTTTTAGCACAGCCTGATATTTATTAAAAGCTTAAGAAGTTGAACAAGGTATCATGAGTTAAGAGTTTACAAAAAGCTGAAAATCTTTCTAGTTGTAACAAAAAAAGCCACTGACATTGCTACTAAATCTTACAGGGTATTTATTAGCAAAAATGATAATAACTTTATTAATCTAGACAGTGTGTGACAACAGACACTGATTTAAGGAAAATGTGACACTGAGCTATGGTAAGAAGAGATTTCTCAACACCTTAGTCTCCTTGTTTCATGTATAAAACCTTGCCTCTCTGGTGATAAAGAACACCCCTTGTCTGATTGTCAAAAAAAAAGAAGACAGAGACCTTGCTCAGATGATTGAGCCCTACAGTGGCAAAGATGGATGATTTCTTTTCTATGCTTGAGAAGAGGAGCTGTAAGAAACACTGCTGGACTCATGTTCGGATAATATGAATTTGGCTATCTGAAGTCATCAATAACATGGACTACTGTTGCCACTTAGACTTTTGAACTTTCAGAAAAGTTTTCAAGTTTCTCCCAGTGGTTGCAAGGTTTGAATGCTTTCAGTGAGGTTTTCATGCATTCACAGCATTCTTAGTATTTTAGGAGCGGCAGCAGCTTTGAGGGATAACACCAAATATTGCAGTATTTCTGGTGAAAGTATGTCAGTTGGCACAACTGGGCCCTGTCAGCCTCAAGTAGCACAGTGTCATCACCAACATGCTCTCTGTCATTAATACCACAGGGCAGGTGATAATTAGTTTTGCCCATAGGTTCTGTCAGTTTAGCAAATGTTTATTCACACTGAAACATGTTTTACTGACAGAGAGCTCCAAATTCAGACTAATCTCAATTTTCTATTATTTTTAGCAAGTTTGAAGTAATTGTTTTCTGAGAACCACAATTATTCTTTTAGAAGTCATATCTGTATGGCTTCAACAGAACACAAGATATCCTAAGACAGGAGTCCAGAAGGTGCCTGCTAATCTTTTCCTGTAATTTTCTTGATTCTACAGTGCCTTGTACTGCTGAGGAAATGAGACAGTGAGCCAAAACCAGCTCCCTAGGGAGTTGCTTTGGAGACAAAGATGCTTTGTCCTTGAACTGTGAAGATGATTTTTCATTTCTTGCTCCTGTTAAAAAAAATGATATCTCTGTCCAGACTTGTTGGGCCTTCTCTATTTGGTGCAATGATCACAACATGAACAAATCAGACATGCACAATAAGGAGAAGACAACCATGTGTGATTACTGTTTGTGCCATTGCAGGAATAGCTGTAGCCTGTCAATGTTCGTCTCACAGGGTTTGGGTGGACTCTGCAGTGTAGAAGAAAGCGAGGGACATCTGAAGGCTAAGTTAGTTGTATGACACAGAATCACAGGTTCGCACATTCACAGAACATTTGATGTTGGGTGGGATCTCTGGAGATCACCTAGTCTGACTCCTCTGCTCAGAACAGGGTCACATAAAGGAGGCTGTCCAGGACTGTGTCCAGTTGGATTTTGAATATTTCCAAGGATGGAGACTCTATAGACTTTCTGAGAAATGAATCTGGACAAATGTTTGACCACACTTACAATAAAAAAGCCTTATCTAATTTTAAAGTGAAATTTCTTGTATTTCAGTTTGTGCTCTTTGCCCCTCTGCTTTTACTTGATACTGCTGAGAACAGCCTGACTCCATCTTCTTCACCTCCCCTCCCACTGATAAGCTCCATCAAACCTTCTCTTTCCTAGGCTAAACAGTCCCAGGTCTCCCATCCTCTCTGTGTATGACAGATGCTCCTGTGCCTTAATCATCTCTGTGATCCTTCCCTGGAGTCACTCCAGTATCTAAGGGACTCTGTTGTACTGGGAGCCCAGGCTTGGATCCAGCATTCCTGCTGAGTCTCACCCATGCTGAGGGAAGGGAAAGGGTGACCTCCCTCAGACTGCTGACAACATTTCCTAATGCAAAGCAAGATGCTGCTGGCTTCAAGGACATATTTCTGGCTCATGTTCAACTTGGTGCCACCAGGGTGCCCAGATCTTTTTCTGTGAAGCTGCTTTCCAGATGGTCAGACCCCACTTGTACTGGGGCCATGACTTGGGATTTCTTTTCTCTGAACTTCTTGATACTCCATTAACTGCATGCGCTCCTGTGCATTTCTCCACCCTGCAAGATCCCTCTAAATGGCAGCATGTCATGCTCATCTTGTGCATCAGCCACTCGTTCCAGTTTCATATTGTCTGAAAACTTACTGAATGTGCATTTTGTCCCATGATGGAGGTCATAAAAGAGGGCACTAAACACTGTGGGCCTCAGTACCAGCCCCTGAGGTGCTCCACTAGTGACTAGCCTCCATCTGAACTTCATGCAACTGATCACAGATGTTTGAACATGGCAGTTCAGCCAGTTTTCTGCCCATCTTGTTACCCCCTCATCTAGCCAGTATTTCACTTTGTCAATGAAGATATTATGTGAGACTATGTTGAAATCCTTGGTAAAATCAAGAATAAAACCCTTCACTGCTGTCCCCTCATCCACCAAGCCAGTCATTTCATCATACAAGGCTATTAGGCTGGTCGGGCATGTTTTCCCCTTTGTAAATCCTTGCTGACTGCTTCTAATCACCATTTCGTCCTTCACGTTTGTAAATGGCTTCCAGAAGGATTTGATCCCTCACCTTCTCAAGGACTGAGGTGAGGCTGGCTGGGCTATGGTATCACAGATCTCCTTGCCCTTGAAGATAGAAGTGACATGATCTCTCTTCAGTTGTCAGGATCTTTTGCTGCTTGTCATGACCTTTCAAAGACAATTGAGATTGACCTTCCAGTGACATTGGCCAGGTCTCTCTGCGTGTGTGTGTTTGTCCTATCAAGTCTCATGGTCTTGTTTATATACCCTAATCTGATCCTTCTCTACTGAGGTAAGTCTTCCTTGCTCCAGATTGTCCTTCTGGTCTCATGGCCTGGAATTGCTGTTTTAATTGGTAAAGATCAAGGTGGAGAAGTCATTGAGAACTTTCAGGTCCTTTGTTTCCAGGTCTCCTGCCCCCTTCAGCAGAAAGGCAGCATTTTTTCTAATTTTCCTTTACCTGCTCATACGCCTGTAGAAGCCCTGTTAGTCACCCTTTACGTCTCTCCTCAAGTTCAACTTCTCATTGTCCTTGGCTTCCAAACCCCTGTTCCTGCACATGCAGACAGTGTCTCTGTAATCTTGAGTCACCTGCCGTTGCTTCCATCTCGTGTATGCTTATGCACAGTGACAATTCAAGTCTCCACCCCTCCCTTCTCCTTCCCTGCTGCTTGGCAGGCAGACTGCTAGGCCACTGCCAGAATTGCTCAAAGATGTAAATGGTTTGGCTGTCGTATAAGGCACTTATCTTTAAGTGACTACCCCACACTGCAGCAGCAGAAGTTGCAACCAGCAACTGAGTTTCGAGGTTTTGAGCAAAATGCCTGCAGTTCCCATCAATGACTAAGCACTGGATTTTTTTTCACTAGATCAAAGTTAGAATCTCTATTACTGTGTAAAAGTGCTGTGCTATTTTCCCATGCTGATGGCTTGAAATCCATATTTAAGCCTCAAACACATTTTCAGAACTTGGCAGGTGTAATAAAGCAGTGGAGACAGCTTTAACTGTGGCAAAGATATTGAACAAAACTTATGTGTGGAGGACAGGAAGAACATGATTATTTCAGAGGCAATACTAATGCTGTTGCTGGTCACTGTCTTTTAGTACATCTTTGTTAAACTTTGCACAGCCTGTGATTTTGCTGGCAGTGAAGTTTTGTCTCAATAAAGCAAGAAGAACATATGCCGCATTAGCACCATTCATGTGTTGAGGAGTCTCAACTTTTCCCTCCATCAGTTTCTCTCAGAAGTTAATTGTCAGAACAGCAGTTGCGATATTATCCATCTATTACTGTGCTTGTTGACTGTTTTTCTTACTAAGAAGGTAATTTTTGTGAATATGTCCATAATGTCATGCAACACCTAACCCATTTGACTTCAAGGAAGCAACCACAGCAACAGACTAGTTAATACCTTCTATCATATTACTCTGTGAAAAGTTGCCATTTTAATGCAAGCTGAGAGGCCTCAGACACAAAATAGGCCAACCAGACATGGGCAAGTCAGTGTAGAGAAAAGAAATAGCGTCATAGAATCACAGAATCACAGAATAATTTGGGTTGGAAGGGACCTTTGAAATTCAGCTAGTCCAACTCCCCTGTAATGAGCAGGGACATCTTCAACTAGAACAGGTATAATAAGCAGGACAATCAAGGCACAGGTGACTTAATTTTTGTGTCTGTATCTCATGACTTGCCTGAGTACTGTGGCAACCTCCGCGGCACTAGGTAGGGACAGTAGAGGTGACTATCAGGTGTTCCCCGTATTTTTGACTATTTGGTTGCCGGAGTGCCTTCTGGGCCAGCGAGATCTGCAGCTTCTGCTGCTACTTCAGTTGCTGCCATCTAGTGTCACCTTGTGGGAGGACGAACAGCGAAGGTTGTGCCTGTTCTCATTGTGACGAGATCAGGGAAGGTGCTCCCCTTTTGCCTTCAGAAGCAAATTGACTAGCAAGTGTGATTTCAGCCATGGAACAGATTAGCTTCACGCAGCTTTTATCTCTGTTTTACCTGCTAGCTCCAGGCTAGAGCAGTTAACCAGGAACCTTGGGCTACAGACACTCTTTCCTGCTAAAGAGATTTGAAACCACATCATCTATTTCCCATGAAAGTGCCCCCAATAGTAGAATAAGCACTTTCTACTTCTAACCTATTTATTGTCCTCCCATATGTGATCACAGCCTTGCCACTTCTAGGGATGCCACCACAGTGGCTTGGATTGCTGTCCCAGTTCTGTGTTGTGCTAATATTTTGGATCTGACTAAAGTGGGTCTTTTTACAAGTTTCCCGAGGCAGGCCGGACTTCGGGTGTCCTGTCTCTTCTGCAGTACTCCAAAACTGGGACAGGATCAATCTGCTTCTTGGGGTATTGATAGGGCAATTGATTTGCTCAGTCTGGGTATGTAATTACCAACAACATGCAGGAACATATTACAATGAAAGGTTATCTGAAACAATCAGATGAGATTCTGTATGTGCTGTAATTACCTTAAGAAACAGCCCACTCATTTGATAGCATTTTTTTCCATTGGAATGTGATTTTCAAAAAACTTTATTTTTCTTGACCACAGTATACTAACTGATGAAGAACACCCACTTACAGGGAACTGTTGTAGGGTTTTTGCTAATGTATACAGAACAGTCTTAGGGTAGAGTCATAGGTCCTCAGGCTTTGAATGGAATTTTTTAGAAACAGGGATCCTGTGTGTGCAGTAAATATATCTATATGTGTATTGTCTAGGGTATTAGCAGAACTATTCAAGCACAAGTAAATATGGGAATGTTATGTTGAAAATCTCAGTTATTTCTAATTGATGAAAATACCCTGGTGTTTATACAAACCTACACAGTGACTCACAATGAAATGAAGTCAGCAAAATACCAGACGTTTTTACATCCAAAACAGAGACAAGTGCCATATGTTCATAAAATACTTTTCTCCTTAGTAAATGTTTATGAAGAAAATGAATGGATAATTTCCAAAAAGAGAAACTTGTGTAATACTATTTTCAGATAACAGAAGTATTTTTCATTTAAGATTTTTTTCTTTTCATTTACTTATTTTCACTGCAAATCAGAGAACACATAGAAGTATCTACTATAGCACCCATAGGTATTAGTATATTGTGACTACCAGTACAGCAAAAAATATAGGAAAGCGTTTTTCCCTGCAGACCAGAAACTCTGGGCTGTTACTGCTCCCCGGTCCAGGATCTAGTGCACAGAATTGCACTGTGTACAGAATTGTACCCAGTAGCTATTGAGCCTGGTGGAACCCAATGTGGAAGACACTTTTCACCTCAAAGCTTAGTCTGGGAAGATACTGAGTTCAGCAGCAACTGAGCCCTCTAAGGACATGGTAAGAGTTACTGTTTCTCCCTTAGTTATGGGGGAATTGGCTAGAAGCAAATTTAGTTTTAGTCCTGGCCTGATATTAAATATTCTCTTATTGAACTTTCCTGCATTAACTGGAGTTATACCTTTTCTTCAATTGCTTATGGACCTTTTAGTAATGAGGATACTAAGCTGCTGATCAATGTTGAAAATATCAGCAGATAGACCCAAGCAGATTCTACAAGTAAGTAGCAAGTGTTTGCTTTCTTTTACAATATAAGGATAAGGAATCATTAAATGAAACTAGTAGGGGCAGTCTCAAAGCAAACAAAAGGACAAGGTTTCATTGAGAAACAGAGTTAAGCTGTGGAATGCCTTGATGAAAAATACCATGGCTGTTAAAGGTTTACATGGGTTCAAACACAACTGAGCACATGCATTGGAGTAAAAGGTTTACCAAGAGCTGTTAAAGGGATAGATATATTCCCAGCCAAGGAAAGCCCAAGTTGTTGAGGTCTAGAGAGTATGAGATCTTACTCCAGGCTTGCCTCGTTTTCAGACTCTTTCCTCTGCATCAGTTCCTGAAGCTGAGCAATAGGCTGCATTGGCCTGTGGTGTGAATCAGTGTATCTATTCTTAGAGTAGCTCCACGTTTGAACTTGGTCTTTCTGCCAATAAAGATGGCAAAAAGCAGCTCTCATATTCAATTCTGAGCAGTTGTCAGTATCCTGTAGTGGATTCCAGGTAGCAGGAGAGTTGCAGAATATAAAGAATACAATATGGTGTGCAATATGAATACATTATGATAGCCATCCTGGGAAATAAAAGAATAGGAACAAGCAACGTTTTTACTTCATCTGTCTGGGAGAAGAATTATTCATTTGACTGAGTTGCAGACCTTCATAATCTGTGATAATACACTGTCTATTTTTGTATGCAAAAGTCACAGAAAGAACCCAGATAGAAATGTGGATTCATCCAGATTCTTTGCTGGTGTTGAGAATTAATTTTACCTGGTTCCTAGATTCAAGGCAAGCTATTGTAGTTAATCATACTACTATTTTAATTTGTTTTGAGGGTACTCAACCAACCACTAAGCTTATTTGTTTTCTTTGACTTGGCTATATTTTTGACATCTGCAACATGATACTTTTCCTTTGTCACTGTTCACTTGGACCCATATAAAACACCCTCAGTTATTTTCTAATATTTAAATAATTGTGTGGGAAGGTAAGCGATGGGTTTACCATCCTTTCCTGTTGTACTGGAAAATTTGATATCCTGTGGCCTGTACGCAACATCACATCTAATATTTAGAGCTACTTCGTTAGATCATAATGGGGTAGTTCTGGAAACCATGACCCATGTTTTGTTTGTCAACAGGTTCTTCTCAATCAGACTTGGAGGTATACAATCTACCTGGAGCTTTGTGTCACAAACTTAAGGGATCATGTCTGCAATCAGTAGATCTTTCAGGTTTTTATTCCTTTTGTAAATTTGTGTACTGAAAGTTGGTTTTCGTGTTTGTGAGACACAGGAAAAGACAATGTTTATCAAACCTCTTTTGTTAACTAGAGGTGATGATAAGGCATTCACAGCTGACTGACATTCTCTCTACCAATCCAATATCTTAAAACCTTTATATGAATCTAGCATTCAACAGCTGGCATTTGCATTTCCAGGCGTCAAACTTTATATGCTGATACCCATCCTTTACTGGTCAAGACTTAGACCTGTTCTGGAGTAGTTTCCAAGGCTACTGTGTTAGTCCTTCAAGCCCAGAAATTCTTTAGCTCTTGCAAATTCTCAAAGCTGTTGTGCATCCGCTGGGCTGTTGGCAGGACCAGCAGGATGCTGGTCCTTGCTGGTGGATGAAGGTCTCTGTTCCAGTGACTGCTTCAGACTTCCATTCTCTGCTGATCACAATCCTCTTTGCAATCAGCCTGTAGCCTTGTTCAGTGTGCACTGCAGGGAGCAAGGGCTATTCCCTCTTCTTGCAGTTTTCCTTTTGGTCTGTCTTTTCTAATGTATTTACATAAATCTTTAATTCATGTATTCCCACAAAGTAGAGTAGCTCACTCTTGCAAGCTTTGAATGTCACCTATTTAACTTACAGGGTTCTTTTTCAAAGCTAATGAAATGGTTTCTGGCATCTTTTTAGCATGTGCACCTTTTCAAAGCTCAAGTTTAATAAAAGTAAATTTTTTATTGTGTTTTTTGCCGTTTTTCATGCTGGCAGTTCTGTTGTTATTGTCTTGTATCCATACTATACATGTTAACCTGGGACTGTGTGTGTGTAGAGATCTATAATCTTTCACTATTCTTGCAGATTGCTCTGAATGCTAAGCATTATCTTAATTTCATATATTTGCCACCATGATCAATTCCACATACAGCTTTTTTTCGTTTGTGGGCTCAGAGAGAGCAAGAACTGCGGTTTCAGCATGTCACAGCACATAAACTACTGTTCAGGAGGTGTTTCTGCACAGGCTCCTACCCTGTGGAGAACACAAAGCAACCTAAGAGTGTTTGCTCTGTGCAGCCAAAAGTAGCCTTTGCATGCCCCATGGCGCAGCTGCTGCTCAGCCAGTGGTGGGCTGGGTATGCTCTCTTGCAGAGCCTCCCGAGAATGGGACGACTCCAAAGCATCTACAGACTCTTTTTGTCTCCTCTCTGATCAGAACAGGAAACAATGCCTGACTTCAAAGGCAGCTCCTAACCTGAGCTTAATTTCAAGCATGATGGAAATAGGACGAACCAGGCTGAGCAAGGAAATGCCTGTGCCTTCCCTCAGTCTGCAACAGCAACCACCACCCACATTTAACATGAGGGAGAGAGCTGTTCTATCCCAAGATAACCCCATGGCACCCACACTATGCACATACAGCTCCTTCTACTCCATCTGCACCCCAGCTAGGTCCATTGGTGAGGGCTATGTCCAGTTCATTACAAACTGGGGTCAGTGGGCCTACCAGGCCCAAGGACTGGCCTCCCTCCATACATTTGCACTATCTTGCTATACATTAAGCTCATCAGAGTCTTGTGGTAAAAGCAAATGAACCACAAATGAATGGAGAAAAAGAGAAGCTATTTTCACATGGGTTCTGCAAACTCTGTTTGAATTTGCTGTGTATTACCTGAATAGAAAGGCCACATGCAACTAAAAGGAATATGAGAAAGGAAAACAGTCCCCTGACTTGTTTTCAATTTAGTATCTGCCTTCCTGCCTTTTTTATGGGAATATGTGGTGCTGTGGGTTGGGAAAAAAACAGATTTAGCTGGAAGCAACAGATCTGCTTCTTTAGTCTCACAGCACAGCAACACTTGAATAAACACGAAAAGTCCCTGGGAAGAGCTCTCCCAAAGCTACTGCCAAGTGACAGACGGATGAGTGGAAAGGCTGCAACGAGGGAGTCAAACAGAAGGGCACGTTCATTAATGCAGAATACAAGGAGAGAGCAGGGAGAACTAGTCCTTGAGGAGGCAGAAGGAAGACGTGATACTTTCTCAACAATGAAGTACTGCCACTGGGAAATATGGTAGCGTGCTAGAGGGATTTTTTTGAGCGTTTTTTTTTTTGCCTTTTTTTCTTTTTCCTAGTTAGAGAAATTTCCCAGAAGCTTGGTAGAGAAGGGAATATTCATAACTTTGGCAGGTCTGTATATAATTATATAACATTATTATATAGCTATATAATGATATAATATTATGATATAATTATCATATAATACTTTCCCTGTATGTTGTACTGAGAAGAGGGGAATTTAAAAAGCTTACTACATTGCTACCTTTCTACATGTCTTGTTCTTGCTGTAGGGATGAGGTAGCAAACACGTCACTAGGCATATTGTACAACATCAGGATTTTTTTCATCACAATTGTTGCTAATTCCCATCATTAATTAGTAAAGTAATTTTAAGTCTTAGTCTCACACTAGAAGGAAATTAGAGGGAGGGTATGCAAAGTAACTGAAAGTAAGTCTGATTAATTTCAGATAGTCCTGGGGTGGGGCCAGATCCTATGTTGCAGGTAGTGTTCTCAAAACAAGTGAGAGAGCTTTTAAGGCAAGAGCTTGTGAAATAGAATGAAACTTCTTTTCACTTCTATACATCTAATCAGCAAAACTTGTTCAGTTGTCATATTCTGTAAGTGCCATATTGCAGTTCTTTGCTTTGGGAAGCAAGATATCCTTATGCTGCAGGTCCAAGTCTTGCAGAGCAGTTAAATGCTTGGCAGAATTGTAAGACTCTCTGTGTTTTAGAGATCTTGGACTGCCCACATCATGGAAAGCTCATTATTTCAAATGTAAGCAAACCCAGATGGCCTGGATGTTTCACCAGTCAGCATGGGCTCTGAAGCTACTTGATTTTTTTCTGACTGGAGTACTACACATCTTCCTTTCCTTCAATATGTACCTCCTCCTGTCACTAGCCCCATATCCTCTGATCTTCTTCATCTGGCGGCTTCTGAAGGAATCAACAGGAGGCAACCATGTTCCCATGGTGTCTGCTCAGGGAGATATTTCCCCACATGATGCTTTGGAGGTTTCTCCATGTTCCAATTTTTTTTTTTTCTATGTTTGAAATAGGCTGAAGAGGATCTCAACACAAGTTAACAGGAGAGTTCCCTGTGGACTGCTACAGGATATATCCACTCTGTCTGGAGAGTGCAAGGAGCAAAGGCAGAAGCTAGAACCTCCATGGTCAAGAGGTGGCTTTAGCGCTGTTCAGTTAATCTACACCAATATGTATAAATCTGCGAATTTATGACAAAGCTATGATTTTTTCTTCTGTAGGTTAAGCATTTGATACTTCTGAGGATACCAAATGGCCAATATATACAAATTTCTCTTATTTGCTTGCCCTTATATTTTTTTCCCAAATATAAATCTTGGGATATGTACCAGATGTGTGTCTATGACCTGGAAAACAAGGAAGAAAATTGTGCTCAAAGACAAGAGGATGAAAAAGACACTCTACTTTTTCAGTAGTTCATGACCATATCCAGAAGGTTTTCTTTAACCCAAAAGATGCCCATGACTTCAAAGTGCATTATGCGTCTTCTGCGTTACTAAAGGTCATTTTCTAAGACACTACATTTAATAAATAAAGTCTCTCTCATTGAGAGAGAAGATGGATGCAACCTGAAAGCACTCAGCTTGATATCAGCAGATTTTACTGACCTTGCAGAGGTCGTTTGGAAATAGTTTGCCCCTGCAATATAGCCTTGCCCATACTGCTATTTAACATAAGAAAAGATTCATAGCTACAAAATGCTTAGGGAGTTGCACTGAGTCATGTACAGAAGACAGCTCTCAATACAAGGTGTCCTAAGCTAAAGTCTTACACAACTGACATGCAAGTGCAAGGGTGGGTTCTGAGGCAAGTATTGTTGCTAGCATGAAAACATGGTATGTTGCAATAGCAGGAACGTCCAAAATAATTTCATCTCCTATCAAAAAGTAATTTGTTATGATGCAAACAGCTGATAAATCTTAGACAACTTTAACACAGAACTAAAGATGTACAGCCAGTAATTAGACACAGTTCCCTGTGCAAATGGACCAAATCCCACAGTATTAGCACGTAGACAGGGTACAATACTGATTTGAGAGAGAATTTCATAGGAGTGATACAAAATCATGCAAACTTCCAGGTCTTTTCTTATGAATAAAATATGAAAAATTGCTCACCAAGTAAAGATAGCAATTATGTTGAAAATTTTAGCAGCAATTGGATTGCTTGCAATAGTGGAGAGCATGTGGAGCTAGAAGATATTGTATTATTCTCCCCATTTCGGACACTCTACTTAGATATACAATATTTAAACCTTTCAGGTGTTGAGAATACTGAGAAAACTTACTTTTAGAGAAAGGTGATTTGAAGCCTTGTAAACTTGAGAATGTCCAGAAAAGACATTCCCTAGTAGCTTGATCCCTAAAATGGTTGTTTAAAGCTTATTTTAAACCATCCTATCCTAGCAAAGATTTATTTACACATCTGTAATTAGGTATTTAGGCATTTTCTTAAGAAGAATGTAGCTCCTTCTCATCCTCTCTCCCACTCCTATGACGTTTTCCATCCAGATGTGGGTAAAGACCTTGGCTTGGACTTCTGAACTTTTTATTCATTGAACATAGGAATCCAGACAACTGCAAAATTCTCCAAGTGTCCTATTGTAAGACACCTATATGTCCACCTCCTGCCAGAACTTCTTGTGTGAAATGCTTCCACAGAAATACCAGGAGCTTGATCCCCTTCAAGAAGGACTGACAATTAAAAGGCCTCAGTCCACCTCAAACCGTGGTTCTATAGCAAAGGCAAATCTTTCTAGCTGAAGAAAATTCCTTTGCCCATAGTTGGACAGCTGACTGCCTCACTCAGACTGAGATCGAAATATCAAATACTTGCCTGGACTTTCTACATCACCTTGTTAGGCCTTTGAGTTCTAGGAGCAGATTGCATTAAAAGCCTTGGAGTTCAGCGTGAATCAAATGTCAAAATAACTTGTTTACTTGACTTGCTAACAAAAGAATATGGGAGGAAAGGAATAGCTTGGCAGAGCAACCACTTCTGCAATGGTTAGATCAAAATTCCGGCATGATGTTTGAACAGAAGTTTCTTGTGGTGATATACATTTTATGCTGTCTGGTAAGCTGTTCCTTTTTGTTGGGCAAAATATACACAAAAAGCAAAGGCTGTACTTTGTCTGACAACACTTCTGCAAAGTAGCCCTACTTAAGCAAGCAGCCTTGCTAGAGCCTGATCAAAAGCCTGCAGAAGTCAGTGACAGGCTTTAGCTCCTTGCAAAGACCTTGCTGCCATGCCCAGCTCTGTGCTGGAAGGGTGCAGTTCCCTGCTCAGCTGTGCACCTGCTGCATCCTGGCCAGTTGCTCCACGTAGAAATCCACTTAGTTGTGTTTACTGCCTTGCTGTGGGACAAGCTCTAACAAGCCTTCAACACTAACTGGCTTTTCATGGCCAGAGTTCAAACATACAAAATGAAGCATACCTCATGTATTCAGGCTCTCTTTACTCTTTAATCAACGTCTTTCTTATACTCCCCTGTCTAATTTCGCCCCTTTTTAATTTAGTGTGTAAAACAATTACACATTTTTCCTTTCTCTAGTGTACAGAGATACATTTCCTCTAATTACAGCCCCCCAATATCTTAAGAAAGATTCTTTGTAATTTTTTCAATGACTTTAACCATTCTTTATCTTGGGAATGGAGCTTCAGCTGTGACCCTACATGTGGACTATTCCTAATATTAGGGGTCTAGTCTTCTTTACAGTGTGACCACTTTGCTAGTAAAAAGGGGGTTTAGAAAAAAGAGAAATTATACCCTAATGAAGGATTGCCAATTCTCACACTATTATTATGAGTCTCACAGTATTTTGCTTGAAGTTTTAACTCCTCAAGGCAGGTGCTTGAGTGAAGGTCTCAGCTTTCTTTCTTTTCCCTTTCTTTCTTTTCCCCTTCTTTCTTTCCCCCCCNTTACTTTCCAGGGAATATTTCTAGCTCCTAAATTTATAAAGAGAATCTTTAAAATTTTATCCTGATATAGCAGGACCAAGAGGCAAAGAAAATCACTTCAGAAAATTAATTAAAAATCAAGATTTTCTAAGCAAGCTTGTGAACTAGTCCCATTTCTATGATAAAGGACTTATCATGTCAAGAGGCAGAATAGTCTACCAAGCTTCTAAACACAAAAAAATTGTTGTGAGTTTATTGACTGTTATTAGCACATGTAACTATTTTAATATCCTTCATCTCAGTCCTTCACCAAGTTCTCAGGATGATGACCTTGGCTAGATCTTTGGTTTGATACTGTAATAAAAATTACGTGTGGAGCTTGGTAACACCACCTATAATTAAGGTTTCCTAACCTTCTGTATTTTAAGATCCTGTTTTTTCTTGCATGTAATTTGCCAGATTAACTATTCAGACTGTAATCACTCAGGTGTTTGCCTGGCATGAAGGGAACCTTTTTCTAAGTAAAGTTTTGTCTGAAGTGTTTCTCTGCTTCCTAGAATAGGTTGAGGGGAAAATGTTCGTGTGAAAACAGTTTGCACGAAAAAAGTTGACTGGTTTCACTGACAATTGCTGGCATTTGCCTGCTTTGCACCAGATACCAGGGCTTTGTGAAGAAACAGGCACTGCTGCCAGGGCTGTGCCTTGTACTGTCCCTGAGAAACTCTCTTCCAATTTGGCTTGGTTTGGAGCCCCTGCAAATCACAAGGTCACAGATGTTTACCTAACCTTTGGTTAAAAACCTCTGCTGCTATTCTGTAGCCTCTGAAAGTAGATTGTCCTAGTACTTAACTCTTATGAGAGAAGTTTTTCCTAATATCCAGCTAAAATCTTCCTTGCGGTAAAGTAAGCTAAATTCTTCTTGTACAACAGTGAGTGGATATAAAGAACAACTGATCCCTGTCCTCTTCAGGACAACCTTTTATGTATTGTAAGACTGTTATCATGTCCCTGCTCAGTCTTCTCATTTCTAGACTAAACAAACCCCATTCCTTCAACCTTTCTCATAGTTCCAGGTTTCTAAACCGCTTATCATTCTCATTGCTCCCTCCTTGGCTGCTTTCCATTATATCTACATGGGCTTTTTGCTGTGCAGTGCCCCAAAATGGACATAGTTGCAGTAATGTAGAGTAATGTAGAATACGTTCTGCTCCTGCATCATATAAAACATTCCTTCCAATATAAATTATCCTTTTTTTAAAAGTCAATTAATGTTTATAAATGCACATTTGAATTGTCCTGCACTGTGACCTTCCTCTTGGAGTTGTTGCCTGCTCCTTTATGTTTAGTTTTACTTGCATTTTACTTCTTCTTCCTAAGTATAGGGCAATACATTTATCTTCACCAAATTTCATTTGGTTAATTTTAGACAATGCCTCAAATTTATCAAGATCAGTTTCAATTCTAATCTTAACCTCTTAAAAGCTTTCAGCTCCCTCCAGCTTGACATCATCTGCAAATTCTACACATTTTCTCTCTTTTCCATTATCTAAATCATTAACAAAAATATCAGATAGACTAAACATTACAGAACCTGGTTGGACCACACTTGAAATTCCTTCCCAGCAGAATATCAAGTAGCAAAATTACTTTCTACACACCCTTGGTGGGTGTGTGACCTCACATATTTACATGCTCCTGTTTTCAGTAGCAGCAAGAATATCAAAAGCAGAGAGCAGGAGGCAAAATTCATGGCCTAGGAATCCCCCTGTCTGCTGCAGCTGGGATTGTGCAGTGAAGTCCCTCAGGAAGAGAAGTGGCAGCTATAGTGGGAATATGGAGGGAAACAAAGGGAGCATTGAAGACCGGGGAGCAGAGACAACCTGTGAGAGGCAGAGAGGCTGTTTTGGAACCATGGCACACTTGAGTGTCTGTGAAGATGCCTCAGGGAGCAGGACACAACCATCTTCCCTGGCAAGCACACCTGCAACCTGCCACAGAAGAGAACAGGTTCTTGAGGCTGCTGCTGTTAGCTCAGCATCAGGGGCCAAAGGGGTGTTGGAGGTGCAGTCTCAGGCTGCTGTTATGCATTTAAGAATGGGAAGCTGGAGAGGTTATTGTACAGTAAAAAATGTTTAAATATATATATATATA
>VYZT01058739.1:68917-96926 GCA_013400735.1 Pomatostomus ruficeps | reverse complement strand
CAGCGTTCTTTGTATTGAAGATACATTGAGATAATTTCAAGCCCTCTGAAGTGGTTTTGCAGGTATTCTCTGGCTTTGATGGGAGAGAGCTGGTGTCCGTATCAAAGGCATCCAGGAAAAAATTAATAATTTGTTTCTTTTGTGTGGCACGGAGGTTAACGGGGCCACCAGGGCTGCAGCTGGCCCAGGGTGAAGAACTTTGATCTCCCTGCCTGCTTTGGAATCGCTTGGAAGCCCCAAAGCTCCTGGGTTTTCCATGGGGTGGTGTTGCTTTACACTCATAAACTTGGGGATAAAACTATTTTCAGTTACTTTCTACTCATCTGAGAATCTTCCAGCCTCCACAGAACCTGAATTTCCAGGTTAAGAAAACAAATATATAAAAAGAAAAGCTAGAAATACTATTCTGCTACTTCTAGAAAAGGACAAATGTCGTTTTTATGTGCATTTATATTCATTTTTAGCCCAGCAGTGATTCCTGTATGTGCTAGAAGTACCCGTTAACATTAAAGCTCCTTCAGAAATCTTTTGTTCTGACACACTAGAGTGGGCACAGTTTAAAAATACATGTATTTTATCCTGATTTGGCTTATTCCCATATAGGAATAGGTGACATAAGGTACCATTACAACAATCTGACTTTGTCTAAGTAAAGCAAAATTATCTTTACCACCACGGACTGGCATAATTAAAGCAGTGGTGGAAAGCTATAGGTCAATGTTACTGCTTTGGACATAAACCAAGGAATGTTACAATTTAGAAATTTTTTTTAAAAGTGGTTTTTCTCAGAAGTCAAGGCTACAGGATTTTATTCAGAGCTCTTAATTCTGGAAAGCTTTTTGAGGTTTGCTGAAGGTGCCATTTTTAGTCACAAAAATAACAAAATGAAAAATACAGAGGTGTATTTATAGTAAGAATAATGAAGATTTATAGGGTAACGATAGTTGCAGTACTCCTGGCCTAGGAACCCTATATTGAACAGAGTGATTGAAGTTTGGCTTTTAAAACGAGAGAGAGGGAAAAAAAAATCAAAACCCAGATGAATAATGAAAACCAAATCCTTTCTCTGGTGAAAAGCCAAACCTGTGTTTTGAAAATCAAATGGTTTTTTGGGTTAAGCAGTGAAAAAATGGACTTGATCTTTGCAACAGCTTGGATTTATTATTGGAACCAGTTGGCTGTGCCATGGAGGAGAGGAATTTTCTGGTAATTAGAGCAGGAACTGGGAGTCAGAGGCAGTAGGGTCTGTTTCTGGCTGGGGCACTAGCACGCGATGGAGCCTTGGGAAGTGCTGCCTTGGCTTTCCCAGCCATGAAACGGGGCTGAGGAAAGAACCGCACCTCACAAAGTGCGCGCGCTAATTAAAGCACGCTGCCGCAGCACCTTGTGTTTGTTGCTGCCGGAGGAGGGATTTTCACATTTTTTCAAAGCTTTAACTGCTTTTGAAAAACTCTGCCCTAAACATTTACCGACCTGATTGCCCAGATTCCTAAATCCACGTGTGGGCATCTAATTGGAAAGGGTCTGATTTCCTGAGGTCTGGCTGCTGGTGGAAAGAACACGATGGGAGTGTTTTCTGTCCGGACTGTGAAAACAGAAGGATCACGGGACTCCCTCCCACCGGGATCCTGCCATTTCCCTTGGCCTTTTCCAGAGGATTTCCCCGCTCCCAGCAGTGAAGTGTGACCCCACAATCTCCATCGTGGCTTTCCAGAGGTAGGGAAGGGATGGCCAACGCAGGTGATTCCTGCAATGGATGGTCCCTGGTGGGTGCTGCTGGAACAGCTCCCTCAGGAAAGGAGCAGAGTTCATCTGCACCTCCACTCTGGAGTTACCCTGGCATTCCTGCTGATGCCTCAAGGGCTGGGAAAACCCGAGGCAGCCCCAGCAGCGCAGGGCCAAGGGCATTCCCTTGGGTTCATGGGATCCCAGGGACACAACTCGGCCCAGGTGGGAACAGCCCAGCAGCACCCCCGGGTCCAACGCGGATCCAATTGGATGGAGCTCAGCAATGAGCAGATCGACCTCAAATCCCCAGTGAGGAGCTGAACAAATGAGGGAACTGTCCCCCATTCTAATGACCCCCCCAAGGGAGACTCCAGCCCAGCTGAACAAACCTGTTGCAGAGAGGAGGCTCCGGGCAAGGCTGGAGCCTCTGCTTTGGAGACACTCGGGATGTTCCGTCTGCTCCCCTCAGAGAAGCCCCAAGCTGAGCTCAATCTCAGCCCCCAAGGGTTCTCCACATGTAGGGCTGAGGGACAGGGAGTGTTTGTGAAGGGCACAGGGAAAGGGAAAGGGGCTAAAAATGTATAAAAAGGGTAAAAAAAAAAGACAAAAAAACCATCAGGCATAACTGAAGCCCTGAATCCAGCTTGGCTCATCCCTCCTGGGCATTCCATTCCCAAGTCACCCTCTGTCAGCATTGAAGCTGCTCAGGCACCCCTTCCTCTGGCCATGTCATGGTCGGTGAGTGAAAGGAATGGCCTTGGACACCATCCCTCCCTCCCTCCCCGGAGCGGAGGAAACACACGCTGACAAGACAGGAAATTCTCCTGAACCACAAGGACCTGGAGCTCGTCTCTCGCCTTCCTGTGGGCCTTACCCAGCTTTCAGCCTGGCTCTTTAAAGGTTATTAATAGCATTGGTTGCATTAACAGGTTTGTGTTTTTCTTCTTCTGTCAACCGAGTTATTCAATTGAGACTTTCTGGTTGTTTTTATTCAAAGTATCAGGGACGGACCCAAGAATGTGGCAGCCCCACAGGACAATGATCCCCTGTCAGTGATGGGCAGCCAAGTGGGATTTGTCCGTGTGGGAGGCTCTCGGTCAGCAGTGGACACGCTCTCGAGTCTCCAGTGAAAAACAAATAGCTCCAAACTGGGGCAGGATTGGGTTTCACGAGTATTTCTTTACAGCAGCAGTGCATTTCCAGAACCCAGTCACGTTCTCCTTTCTGTGCCTGATCCTTTCTGCACCACCACTGTTCCCCTCTCTCCTCCTGTTGTACCATTCACACGGCCGTGCGATGGCCTGGCTTTTGCAATTACCTCAATTCCAAAAGGAAGCCAGGACAAAATCCCCTTTGTTTTTGTTTTTTTCATCCCGTTAGGTTATTTTTATTTCAGGTCAGCTCCCTGATCTGTATTTCAGCCGCGGAAAAAAGTTGTGGAGACAGTGAGAAGGTGACAAGGAGTGGAAATACAGGAGTTTGTGTGCCTGGAGGCTGAGCCAGACCAAAAGGAGCTCCCTTGTGCTCCTCTTTGAGTCACCAGGACCTCAAAGTGAGTCTTGGCTGCAAGACACGTGTGTGTGGTTGGGTGTTGGTGTCGAAGGAGACAGTTTGTGTCTTTGGTGTTTGGTCACTGGGTAGAAAGTGCTGGAATTTGTGGGGTATAAAAGCTCTGCCACGGCCAGCAAGCTCCCAGGCTGGCTCTGGGTTTGCAGGGGGAAAAAGGTCATGTAGGGATTGGGAGGTGCTAGGTTCCCTACAGTTCAGGAGCGTGATTTTCTAAGTCCTGCAGGGTCAAAAATCAGTGTGTGACTTTTCTTTCTTTGAACGGCACCTCTCTGTGTGCTCATTTAGGAGGGGAACTGCTCATTATCCAGGGTGGAATATCGGATGGATGTGAAGGTCCAACAGGTGACATTTTGGTGGCCTTATAAAGGTGTTTAAAGGTGTCCTCATAAAACCTCTGCAGGATTCAGACACAGCGAAGAGAAGCTCTAGTTCGAAAAGTGCTAAGCCCTTCCTGCAAACCAATGATTCCATCTTCTCCTGCTTCCTGCTGGAGCTGCTGGTGTTTGGTGCCTGCCAAGAGGGATCTGGAGCTGGCACACGGGCAAGCTGTTCCGCTGCCTTTGGAGAAAGGTGTTGCTTTGCCTAGCAAAGCAAGGGAAGGGGTGTTGAGAAACATTCCTGCAGCCAAGTAACGCGCAGGGTGGGGAGCATTCTGTCCTCCATGACGTCTGCACTGATCCTCACAAGGAGTTAAACAAGGCAGAATGAGTAGATGATGGGCTGGTCCTCTCTTGAAAAGGCTTTTTTTTCACAGGAAGGAGGATTGAGAAGATTAAAAGTTCAACTTTGTTTATCCCAGATTTATTCTGGAGTGTAATATGTATTGTAAACAACTTTCTTCACAGAAAAGTACGTGCACGAAGCCCGGTCTGATTTATTTTCTCTGTTGTTCAGATTTAGCCCAAACTGGTAGGAGTTCCTAGTTTTCCATGAACGTTACTGCTTTTAAAAACAAGCCCAACATGTAATTTCAGTCGCTGTAGGCTTTGTGTTTGTCACGCAGAACAGCCACAGCACAGCTCGGCATGGCCACCCCGAACACAAAGTGCTCTGGTTTCCCGTGCGGAGTCAGGGTATCCCTGAAGGATGGGAACAAACCTGGGGCTGCTCTCTTGCTCTGGAACCCCCAGTTCCCTCCGTGGGGTGCCTGGGCTGTGCTCTTTGCTCACCCTTACTCTCTGTGTGGGGTCAGAGCCCTTGAGGAGACCAGGGATGTTCTTTCCTCAGGATCAGGCTGGATCCCTCTTTTTGTTGATTCCATAATGCCTGAGAGAGCAACTCTGCCTCCCTCCTGGGACCAGACTCAACCCCCGACAAGGCTTCCTTTCCCCTGACGTTGCTGCTGACCTTCGGTTCACTCTCAGTGGCTGTGTCAGCCTGGGAGCCCCGGAGCTGCCCTGGCCTTGCTGCCGGCATCACTGGGAGTGACTGGGAAGTCACCAGAAATGAGCTGGCAGCCCCAAAGCCTCTGGCATGTGAGCCACAGGGGTCAGATTTTGCATCCATCTGTTGGTTGCTTATCCCCAGTTAAGTGTTGACAGCAGTTAAGGTCCTACCCAACGTGACAAGGCTCAGAATTGTAAATATTGCTGGAATATGTGTGACTGCAGGCAGCCTTCTCGCATGGAGTGTGGGCAAAGCAGTGCTCCCTGATTGTGGATTCCTGCACAAATACTGCAAGTGTTTGCTCAATGAGTTGGAGATGTTTGGATGTCGGTTCAGCACCTCCAGACATCCCCAAATCTCCAAAATAGGCTCTTCTCAGAGCTAAACCTCTGAATTAGAAGAGTTTAGTTGAATGGATCCCCTTTAAACTGGCAGGCAGATGAGAGTGGAACAAGGCTTTTGAGTTCCCTTGAGAACCGTGAAATGACCATTTGAGTTTTTTCACTTTTTTTACATTTTCTCCAGTGCTGTTTAACGAATTTCTTCGCTGGTAACTGCAGCAATGAAGTGAAGACCTAAGAGCACCAGAGTAGCTTTGGAGCAGAGTAAAAAAGACTCGGGGTTGTGTGCTCTCCTTGATTTCTACCTCAGCCTTATCCTACACGCCTGCATGTGGAGGGAGAGCTGGATCTTGTCACAGACTCTGAACAGGGCAGCCCAGCACCCCATCCCAGCTGGAAGTGCCTCTGAGTGACAACAGTGACCCCATGGTTCAGGACAGAACAGGTCCTGTGTGATCTGTATTGAACATCCACCTTGGGAGCAGATCCTTGTTCTGGAGCTTTTCCAACATCCTGCAGCATCTTTGAATTCAAATTTGCTCCCTTTGGTCCGTGTGGAATCTCAAGAGCTCGTTCAACTCTGAGCACATCACCTTGGCTCTGTCTGAAACCAGTATCTGGGAATTTTGGGGCACAACTGGGCAGCAGGAGCTCAGTTGGCTGCATGGGAAAGAAACCTCTCTGCATGTACTGCATCAGGCCTTGTGCAGCCAGCAAGATCCGTCTGTGGAAGGGGAGGTGGTGTCCCTCTGATCTGCTACAGGAGCAGGTGCTGGGTTTGCCAGGTTTGGGACAGCCACCCTGGTGTTCCCCAGCCCCGATGGGGATGAAATCCCCTGTCTGAGCTCAGCGCTGCTTTAGGCAGCTGGGAGAAGAGAGGAACAGCCTCCCGAGGAGCTGGGTGCACGGAGCAGCCTGTGTGGGATGGAAGGGCCCTGCCTTCTGGCTCAGGAGAGCGCGGGGGGTTTGGAGGGGAGCTTTTCTGGCAAGCAATGGACTTGTTCAAATAAACAAAAGGCTAAAAACAGCTTGTCCTCGGCCCCCTTCAGCAAGCCTGCAGCAGATGTTGTCAGTGACTGTAGGTCCTTGTTGGGAATCCCGTGGATAATCACTGACAGCAGGGAAACACATGGCAGCACAGGGCGGCTCAGAGAGGGCCTCTGTTCCCTGGAATCACTGGAATATCTGTGCTGTCTGTGCCAATGGAAACACAGCAGAGGGAGCAGAGCTGCCCCGTGCTCCTGGCTCGGCCGTGCCCAGGCTCTGCAGCCTCCAGCAAGTTCCTCCTGTGCACTGCAGCTCCTTCTGTGTGTGCTGGGCTCAGGGATGGGCAGCTGCTGCCCTGGGGGTTATTGGCCAGGCGGTTAAACTTTGCAAGGTGCAGCTGGAAGGGGCTGTGTTCAGAATAGGTACATGTTCTATATTGGTCTAATTATTTACATCATCAAAGATGAGCTGGGGCTGAGAAGTCCCACCAAAAGCTCAGCTTGTTACAAAACCATTTCTTTTTTGCCACTGGTGGAAATGAGAAATGCTGCAAAGAGATAAAGAGGCTGAGTATGACCAAGGTGACACTGGACCAGGCTTGGCCTCTCTCAAATTAAACACTTTTCTGTCATTTTGCTGCATTGTGAGTTCAGCTTTTTGGCTGTGTGTCGCAGAGAAATGAACTCTGTCCCACCTGAAAGCAGGACGTTGTTACAAGGTGAGTCGTGTTTCAGGCACAGTGATTATCTGGGAGCAGAGTTATCACTCCGGTACAAACTGTGTTTTGAAATCTCTTGGCTCTGGTTTGCCTCAGAAGGTTAAAAATACTGTTCCCAGCACAAATATTCTCCATGTCTGAGAGCTAATGAGCCCAACAGCTGCACTGGGGCTGTCCACCAGGAAACACTAAGCCATGTGAAAAAGATTTTAACAAGCCCAGACACTCTGATATAGGAGTTCGAATGTGAGTCTAAAATGCAGGGGTTTTCCCACATCTAATTTACACCTTCAAATGAATCTGTCCTTTACTGACCCTCTTTGTCAGGCCAAGACCAGCACAGACCATCATCTCTGTGACACCGGTGCAAATCCAGCTGTCTTCCAGAAAATGAGCCATGTTTAGGGAAGGAAGAGACCACAAAGTGTCAAAAACTTCTCTCTGAGGAAAGTATGTATTTTTGTAAGGATCCATCTGAAAGGCACCACATGCAGACGAGGATTCACTGATACGCTCTGACTCCCTGAGCAGCTGCAAGCCCAAAGCACCAGTAAATCCACTTTAACTGGCCAGCCAAACCTGGTTTACGGCTGCTTTGCACTACCAGGAAAAGGAAAGGTGTCCTGGCTCCTGCCGACACATCTGATCCAAAGTGTCCCAGAATTTATAAACAGGATCTAGGAACTATTTGAAGACTCAAATAACTTTGTCAGTAAATTTGGATCAACACAAGTGTCTGTAATTCACTTCAGAAATGACATAAACAGGAGACTTAACTGTGTGTCAAACCTCAGTTAGTCAAGATAAGGGTGCAGTTCATGGAATTGTAGAATGCCCCGAGCTGGATGGATCCAAGTCCTGTCCCTGCACAGGACAATGGCAAAAATTCCACCACGTGCCTGAGAGCATTGGCCAAACACTTCTCTGGTGTGAGAATCTGTGTGAGTGTGCAAATACAAATGTTCTGCATGGAAATCTGCTCCTCAGCCCTCCTTTGGGAGGATCACAGGGCCTTTCCTGCAGGACTTTTTCTCATCAGACCCCAAGATTACAGGTGGCCCACTGAAACCAAAGTAAAATGCGGTTGTACCTCACTGCACACAGCAGCAAAAACTCCCATGTTGTCAGGGGAATCTCACACCTAATCCTGGTTTAGAAAAGCCCCTCTGACTGCCTGCACTTCTGGAACCCCCGAGAGCAACAGGAGATGCATTAAAGGACATTCTGAATCCTTAAATTCCTGATCTGGGGCTGTGGGAACCATTCTTTTTGCCTGACTCACGCTGACTTAAACCCAAGTGACTTTGAGTTCAGGCAAAGTCAAGCCCAAGTTGTGAACAGGATCTTTCCATTCATGTTCCCAGCGAGGCTGCTGCTTCTCAAAGAGAAAAACAAATAAACTGGGAGAGCTGAACACAGTAAATAATTTTCTCTCTTGTTTTGGGCTAAAACAAATTCCCAGTTGCTTAAGTGAAAATTGCTGTGACTTAGAGAAATGTGTCCCAAGGCGCCTCTATTGTTTATCTGTCTGTCATTAATCACTGGAAGAGCCTTTCCCTGAGAAATGCCGTTGGTCAGTGGGCTTTTAGCAGCTCCAGGCTGGATGCTGATGTGGTTGCTCTGCTTGCATCTGGCATGAGTTTGGTGAAGGAAGTGGAGTGGCTTGGAATTTATAGCTCTGTGAACGACAGCAGAGGCCACCATCTGAAGCCTCCTCAGATCTTCAGCATCTGGAGAACATCACAGATTCACCAAAACACCCGAACATCCAGTAATAACTGCTCTGACATCCTGGTCATGCCATTCCTACGAGCAGGGAGGCTGAGCAAGGATGGGAAAAGAACAAAAGCCGTAGGGGGTAAAAGGAGCAACGAGCAACACATATGCTCATGGAAATGGGCAGGATGAGCTGCTCATGCTGGGTTTTCCCTGCTCCTGGCCTTTTGGATTCAGTGGAATTACTCCTGATTTACACCCAGTCAAGTGGAACAGGTTCACTCCCTTTTTCTTCAGCAAAAACAAACATTTGTTACTCGGAAAGAAAAACACAGGATTCTTAAAATGTGACCCACAGCTGAGCAGAAATTCTCAGTAATGCAGGAATTTGTGTTTCTTTCGTTTGTAAACAAAGGAGCCCTTGGAGGGAGTGTGGGGATTAATGCCCCAGGGGTGGCAGAGGGACATTCCTGGTGTGGTGTAGCTGGGGATTCACCCTGCCAGGGGCACGGCAGCTCCGTGGGATCCCACGGGAACGTGGAGCAGCAGGATGCTCTGACACGAGAGCGCTGAGCTTTGGGAATGCTGACAGCAGCTCCTCTGCTGGCTCAGGAGCCTCAGGCAGAGCAGGACCTTGATCAAAATAAACCCAGCTGCCAGAAGGGATCGAGATCCTGTGCTGAGCTGGAGGTAGCTGAGGGTCTGCTAATTCATGCCAGAGCCAGGAACATTTCTGTGCATTCTGGAGGTGCCAAGTGACCAACAGCTGCCCCAGAAGGAAAAGCCTTTCTGCCTCTGCCCTTGAAACAGAGCCCGGCCCCACAGTTTCCATCTCCCACCTCCCATTTTGTGAGGTTAGGCCACCTTGGGCTCAGCCTTGTAAAAATCTGAAAATGTCCCCAAACTTTTTTTTGAAACAAAGCCTCTTGGACCTTGCAGACTCATCTCTCTCTGCCAGGCAGGTCATTGACTTCCAGTCTGATACACCAGGGAGAACACTGAGAAATGTCTGAGCATGAAGAGCATGGGAGTAAAGGGGATTTGGGGCTGGTTGCCTGGACAAGAAAAGGAACGAGCTGCAG
The DNA here is from genome assembly GCA_013400735.1 of Pomatostomus ruficeps. Lineage (NCBI taxonomy): Eukaryota > Metazoa > Chordata > Aves > Passeriformes > Timaliidae > Pomatostomus > Pomatostomus ruficeps. The sequence continues at coordinate 87,399 of VYZT01058739.1, read as the reverse complement.
CTTTTCTTTTACCTGACTCATGGCCATATTTCAGGGATCAGATTGGAAAAAACCCAAGGGACTGTTATTCACCTAAAATCTGCCTTCAAACCCATCTCGTGCACCTCTGTTGCCAGATGACATCATGCCTCTGAGGGGGAAACAATTTAAAATATAGAGATGCAAATTATCGGTTCAAATAACTTCCTTAAAACAGCAAAAATAACAGACTGAGGCTTTGGAAAACCGATTAAAAAATGTCTATTATTTCATATCTGGAGTCAAATGGCCCAAACTGTAAAAGTTTGAGTGGTCTGTCAGTGGTTGCTTTACAGTGATGGGGAATTTAAAAGACAGTGTGGCAAAAGCTGTACTGAAAATAGAGGTTCTGAACTGAAGGTGTTTTAAGCAGGTTTGTGACAGTAACACTGTTGTACATGAAATGGTAGGAAAAAACTGCAGGATTTGTAATAACTTTCCACTACCAATAATAAAACTGTCGCCTCTGAATATATCAAGGGGGTTTCTACCGCCACACAAGTTTCTGGGGAAGTCAGCCAGGGGAATTGGGTGGGAAGAGTCCTCTCTGGAGGAGACTCAAACTCAGCCTGGGTGAGTTTGGTCTGTCTGAAGGCAACGATGCCTCCAACCAGACATGATTTCCTTATCAATGTGTGTAAAACCCCATCGTTCCCACAGGGCTCTTATTGCAGCTTGGAACTTGTCTTTTCTTAAATATTTGTGAGGTGAAGCTTCAAAAATATCTATTAGTAAGGAAACAAATTAAAAAAGAAAAAAAGACGAACCTCATAGATGTCTGTCTGTAACCACAACAACAAAAAGAATTAAGAGCAGGCAAGTGAAAGTCTCACACTTAATGTTTCCCAAATAATTTTTAAGGTTTGTAACTCCGTTTGTGCAGCCCTTCGGAGGAAGGTGCTGCTCTTTAACCAGCAGGTTTGCGGCTGATTTCGGAGGCGTCTGTGTTCCATTCCAGGATTAACAATCCCTTCAGCTGGGAGAAGTCCCCGCCACGCCGAAGGTGCCAGCCCGTTGTTGCAGGGGCTGGGAGCTGCTCAGGGGTTCCTGTGCACAGGACAGGCTGGCAGAGCGGTGCCTGGCTGAGCTGGGCACCCCACTGACCTGCTCCTCTCTCCTGCTCTCTGGAATCCACCCCTCTCCTCTGTCCTCAGGGCTGGGCTGGCCTGCAGGAGGACCAGGTGACCCGAGGGTCCTTCCAACTCACATAATTCACTGATTCCATGTAAGGAGCTGGAATCGTTCCAAAAGCCGAATGGGAAAGGTGTGGGCAGGTTCCTGTTGGAATCTCAACCCCCTGATGAGAGCTCCACACGAGTCCTGGGAGGCCACCCACCCCTCCAGGTCCTCCCAGGCTGGCAGAGCTCAGCGACCTGTTGCTGCCTGTTGAGGCTCCTGAGATGTGCAGATGGGGTGAATTAGAGAAGAATTATGTCAGAGCTGTTTTGTCTGAGTCCTGGATTTTAGGGCTGAGCTCTTAGGTGGTGCCAGAGGTCCCTGTAGGGGTGGGATCCAGAGGAGAATTCCCCCTTGCACTCTTTTGGATAGAGCTGTGCAGACACAGGCACCAGAGGAGGCTCCTGGTCCTTGTGGCAGAGCTGCAGCTCCTTCAGGATGATCCCAGGGTCCATAAAATGGGATGAGCAGCACTTGCAGGCAGAACCAGTGATGGCATTTCACAGCCCATAACTGGAGAGATCTCCCTCAGTCCCTTCTCCTTCCCAAGCCTCCAGCACATCCTGCTGTGCCTCGTCTGTGCAGGTGCTGAGGACCAAACCTCCCTGGACACAGAGTGGTCCCAGACACGGGAGCTGTGCTCCAGAGGAGCCCTGTGCCACTGGCAGCCTCCTTAAACCATCCTGTCCAAGTCCACCTTAAACACGCCCTCCCTCCCTGCAGTTTTCCTTCGGGATAATTAAGCATTCAGTAAGTTAAGAAGTGGAAAAACCTGAGGAAGCATCTGTTTCACAGGTGGGTGCAGCTGTTTCCTCCCAGGGCTTGTTCTCCTGCAGCTCTGTGCAAGCCCATGCCTTGGCACAAACGCTCCTGGCCACGATGGTGCCTCACGTTTGTATCTAAACACCCACATTTTGCAGTTGTTGAGGGTCTCAGGGGGTCACCTGCTCTCCCAGCGCAGTCCTGTTGCACGGATGTCCCTGGGAGTGCTGAGTTTCTCACTGTTGGCCTGATCCGAAACGAGGATCCCCTGCGTTGGTACCTGGGGTTTGGTGTCTTTCCCTTGGGTGCTCTGGGCTGTAACTCTGGCACTGCAGAGCCGAGTGTTGCATCCTGCCAGGATCAGGCTCCAGAGTGGCGTTTATTTGTTTCCTAGGAGAGAACACGAGTTTGTTCTGTTACGAGCAGTGAACCACAGATGGAGAAACCCCCGGTGGCACTTGAGTCCTGCAGCCTCGTACCAGCCAGGGAGAAGGGCCCAGCCCAACCCAAGAATTGCACTGTATCCTCAGACTGGAACAAAAAGCAGGGAAAGGACTCCTCCATGGGCCTGGATCTGGTACTTGTGACCAGCCTGTGTGTGGGAGCAGGAGGCATCCAGTAGCCGGCAGTGGCTGGGTAGTGACCAAGGGAATAGAAATGGAACCCCCGTGTGTCCAACCATCAAGCTGGATGGATCTCACCATCTCTGCTGGGCGCAGTCCATGTGTGGTGTCACCAGCTTAAAAAAATTTGATATCATCAAGTTGAAGAATTGGGAGCAAGGGCTTTTCACCCACTCCAGAGGAAACTTCATCCAGGACAGACCAGCTGTGAGAACACAAACCTGCTGCAGAGGCCACCAGTGTGTCCTGGAGGTGACCAAGCAGCTTTGGAACAGTTCTGAAGTCACTGAGGACTGGGTGAGCACAGTTCCATGTACCGTGCTGTTTGTGGCAGCTTTTTATTTTGGCTTCTGCACGCAGAGTGCCATGGGGAGAGATCCTGCTAAGCCAAAAATCTGTGTGTGTGCTTGCCTTCGTTTTATTCTTTGGCCTGACACGATTTTTAGCAATTATTTAAACGTCTGCTCTTTTAAATCCAGGGAAGCTGCTGGTTGGGCGCGGTGACTGAACCCAGGAGAACGTAACAAGGTGTATTAAACACCCACTATTCCTTGCTTGGGGGAGATTTTAAGCAGGGTTGACATCTTTATCCCTTCACCCGAGGCAGCTCAGGCAAAAGGAAGAGAGGAAAATCGGTGCAAACTTGGGCGTTTCCTGCCTTTGATCATTCTGAGTCACTCAAGCATCACGTTCTTCTTTCACCTCCTGGCATGGCCAGCAGGGTTAGCAGCTCCGCTCTGGCACCAGGGGTGGTTTTGGTTGTCCTGGTGCCCTAAGAAAATCATGGGCGGAGAGAGCTCCCAAAATCAAGGGCTCTCCAGCTGATGCTTCTTCATACCCTGCTCCTCTAATCCAAGAGGTGGCTTGAAGGATGAACAGGACTGACCTCGGTGTGTTTTACTGCCCCGGGAAGGTGGAAGCGTTCAGGTGGATGATGATGAGCAGCTTGGAAAGGATGTTTTATGATCGAATTATTCTTTACTTTCGTTGTAGGTTGAAAACTTAATCAGCCATCATAATGCTGGCTCAGTGCTGAATGTTCCCCACGGAACCCCTGACAGGTGAGTGAGCACTGGGATTTTGGCTGAACGGTTGATCCGAGGTCACAGTGCAGGTTTATGCTAAAGCAGAATTTGAAAGATCACGGTTTGAGGTGCAGCTGCTGCTTCTCATCAGAGAATCATGGAATGGTTTCGGTTGGAAGGGAACTAAAAGTTCATCCAGTCCCACTCCTGCCATGGCAGGGACACCACCCACTGTCCCAGGCTGCTCCAAGCCCCATCCAGCCTGGCCCTGGGCACTTCCAGGGATGGGGTAACCACAGTTTCTCTGGGCACCCTGTGCCAGGGCCTGCCCACCCTCACAGGGAAGGATTTCTTCCTGATATCCCATCTAACCCTGCCCTCTTACAGCTTAAAGCCATTTCCCCTTGTCCTATCGCTGGATCAAGGAGGATGTCTTATTCTTGGAGAAGGAGGAATGGATTGAGCCACATGTTACACACTGCCCTTTAAAAAGCCACAAATACGCCACCTCCCCATCTCCAGATGCCCTGCAGCGCTCAGAATTCAGCTGGGGTTTAATTCTTGCCACGTGAGACAATGAGAGCAGAAGTGTGCAGCACTTTATCCCTGTCTTATTTACGAGCAGCAGGAGAGCGTCCTGAGCAATGTGAGCAGCTAATTTTAGGTGACAACACAGCTCAGGGTGCCAAGGCCTCGGAAAGGAGAAGGAATGGATCTGCAGCCAGGCTGCCTGGAGCTCCCAACTGCCTGAGGGCAGCGGATGTTTGTGCCACCTCCAGAACAGGAAATCTGTTGTGTGCAGCCGTAATCCTCTGGTGTGCCACGAGCAGAGGTGGCTGGCATGGAAGGGGTTGTGAAATCTCTCATTTCATGGAAGAGGAGAAGAAGGTGCAGCTGGGGTGGTTGGCACGGTGCTGATGCTCTCCAGCCCCGGAGCCCAGGGGGCTTCCCAGCTGCTGATCAGTTAAGAGTCAGAGTTTTCTGTTTCCAGCAGTGGCACGCAGGGAGCGTGGAGGCTGCTCTGGTGTTGCACAGGGACCTGAAAGGACCTGGATAAATTGCAGGGCTCGATTCCCGGCTCCACTGCCCTACCTCGGAGGCAGGCAGGAAGGAGGCTGAATTTAAATCACCCGCTACACACTCCCTGTGGTTTTTTTCATGGTCTGTCTTGTTTCCCAGCACTCAGCTGGGCCGGGGATGTGCTGGGGTTGCACTGCCTGAGCTCCTGCAGTGGCCAAAGAAGGTCCCTTCCCCAGCACCGTTTCTCCCCAGGAAAGCTCCCTGACCTAAGGAGCGGCTCCATCTCTCCCGAGTCACTTCGCGTGGACAGAGGCGCCTGTCCGGTACCCGGCCGCTCTGTGCCACCCTGGCCAGCGAGGACTGAGAGTGCCCTCTGCTGCACCCTCCTCCTCCTCCTTCCGCGGCAGCGGTCCGCTTGCTCCGAGGGAATACACAAAACCACTCGTTACCACACAAAACAACTCTTTCCTGTTCTAAAGCTCTGCTGTGAACAAGCCTGGCGCTGTATTTCAGCAGCAAACAGGAAGGATCACGACCTGAGATAAAGATCTGTGAGATCCTCCCTCTATCCTAAAGCACTTTGGGGAACTGCTGTCCTTTATAAAAAGCTTTCATCCAGAAGTTTTTCATTGCCTCGTAAAACACGCGGCTCCTCATGCAGGAGTTCTGATCACGAAACTTTCATTCCCCGGAGCTGACAGGGGATGCAGGGGCAGACGTGGTACCCGACAGCACCGGACTCCCCATCCCTCCCTCCTGCTCAGCCTCTGAACTCCACAAATCTCTGCTTAATCCCTCCTCAGCTCCTGCAGCCCAAAAGGAACGGCTGCAGTTACGGAAAGGGGGTCTGTGTCAGGAAAACCGTGCCAGGCTTCATAGTCTGGCAGGTAGAAAGAGGAAAAATTAAAAAATAATAATAATCCTGCTTTTACTGGGGTTTGAGTTACCCACTTGGAAAGCAACCAAGCGGCAGGCAGCGGTGGCAGCCCCGTAACCGCCGGAGCCGCAGGAATCCACTCGTTTTCCCTGGAATTTGGGCATTTTTCTCGTTGCACCCTTTTGGGCTCGGTTCCAGCCCGTCACTCAGCGCGGGGCCCGCCCCTTGCAGAGGCTATTTAAGGAGAAGCTGATGTACAACTTGCTCCAAAGAGCCGGGGAACTCCGAGGCAGCGGGAGGGAGCAGCCGGAGCCTGGATCCCGGCCCTTCCCAGTGCTCGGGATGCCTGGCACCCTGGGGACAGTGACCCGGACCCTGTTCCTGCTGCTCCTCGCCCCTGGCTGGGTACGTACGGCCCTGCAGCAGCTCTGCTGGGCGCTGCAGCTTCTTGCTTCGATGCATGCGAGGGATTTGTGCCGAGAGACCCTTCCCAGCTGCCCCCTGCTCCCGAGTGTGCGAGGGGAGCTGGGCTGGGAGCGGAGCGATGCAGAGGCGCTGTGAGACTGAGCCACGCTGGGAGCTGCCCCGTGTGTCACCCACGGGTGCCAGAGCACAAGGGAATGGATTTTGTTTCCTCCTGGTCTAGAAGCGGGAGAAGAGAGCAGAGAGGGGGAAGTCAGTGAGTTTGTGTCATTGCAAAGAGTGACAGCCTCGTGTCCCAGTTCCTCACCATCAGCATCCTTCCCCAGCTGTCACTGAACCCACTCGTGTGCTCCCAAAAGCAGTGATCCCGAGGGGAAAATTAGGCTGCAGCCTCTCCAGAGCAGGATTTGTGCCTGTTTTCCTGTTCTTACGAGTGCTCGAGAGAGCAGCTGATTCCTCTCAGGACATTTGTGTGCCGCTCTCGTGCCAGCAGCACCAGGAACGTCACTGCCATCATTGAATCGCTGTGAGTGCCTTTGGGATCAGTGAAACTGGGTTCTCAGTGCCCCTTGCAGGGCTCGTTCTGCTGAGAGAGGCAATCAGCTCCTGGCTGGTGAGGTTTGCTGGATTGTTCTGGCAGCACTCGGTGTGTGCCAGCCCCTCTCCTGCCAAGAACATGTCCCGGGCTGCCATCTGAGGGAAACTGCTGCCCTTTGGGTTGGGTGTCTCGGTTCTTGCTCTGGGTCAGCTTTGGCAGCACCACGTGGCTCATGTAAACAATAACAGTCAATCCTCCCACTGTGACCCTTGGTCACCACTCTGAGACAGGGAATTGTCCCTAAACCTGCCAAATGCCTCAGAAATGTGGCTTTTTGCTTCCTCTGAGCATTAGGGTGGATTCAATGACCTTAGAGGTCTTTTCCAGCCTTAAGGATTCTGTGATGCTTTGTGGACTGAGGCAGGAAATGAGAGCTGTTACTCCTGAATTCTGGATTGTTCAGAGGTGGGAGTAGCTCCAGGATTACTGGGGGTGATGTTCAGGCTCAGCCTGGGCAGGTCTCCGTGTCCCTGTGCTCTGTCTGGGAAGGGGGTCTGTCCCGGGGTGATTTTTCGCTCTGTATTTCCCTATCGTCTGTTTATGCCCAGGAATGGAATTCTGCCTTTTAGAGGAGACACCCACTTTGGGAGTTTCCTCCCGAATTTGTCTCAAATCGGGACAGGTTCTTGTCTCTGCAAAGGAGCTGCTGTACAATGTGCTGCACGCGAGGGCTTGGAGCACTGAAAGAACCAGCTGGGTGTTTATTAAATCACCTCTGCTTTGCAGCATTAACCATTGGCTCCCAAAGCTCTTTGCAAACACCCAGCCCAGCTCAAAATTCACCTTTCCCTGCCCTCTGAGTGCAGCTGTGAGCCCAAACACATTTTAGAACCTCCTCTGTGGTTTGGCTCCCTTAGCTGGTTCCCTGGGCTCCTGTGGACTTTGGTCAGGAATGAGAAATCCTGACGGTGCCACGGACCTGCTGCAGCGATGGGAGCTCATGTGGCAGCACTCGTGCCCTGCTGAGGGTGCAGGGGAAGAGGTTTTACATAAATGTGAAACAGGAAGAGCATTCTCACTTTTTCCTACCTGCAGGTAACGGGGTTTGGTGCTGGCAGTTGGGAGCGAGCTTGTTCTGGCCTGTCAGCTGAGCAGATGATTCTGGAGAGCCAGAGGTGGAGAACACAACTGAGCAAAGCAGGGGAATCCCCTGGTCCCAGTGCTGGTGTTTCTGGGGTGGCTTGGCCGTGACTCAGGGGTCCTGGGAGTCCCCCAGCGCCACACACAGTGTTTGTGGTGGATGCAGGAGCTGTCAGCAGAGCCAGGAGCAGGGGGAGCCAACATTCCAGGCTTTAGAACCTTCTTAAATCCGTGGCCTTGATCTCCGACACTGGTTCTGTTGCTCTCAGAGTTCACAGAAATGCTCTGCCAACCTCAACAGCAACCAGATCAAGACTGTAGTGAACTCAAAGTCAGGAGTGTGCCCAGTGAAGGTAGAAGTGAGTTTTGGGGCAGCCCTTTCTGCAGAGGGAAGAAAATGCAATGTTCTCTGAGCTGAATCCCTCTGGACCCAGATCAGTGATGGGTTATTTGGAAGTGCTGGGCTTTGTGTCACCTTTGGGTCTGCAACAAAGCCCTGAATTCCAATCCCCAAGCAGCTCTTGGGAACAGCTTGGGGATTTCTTTGGGGCGGTTTTAGGGCAGCACTTTGGGCAGAAGAACCAGCAGAACCCTTGGAACGATGCAGGGTGGAGGGTGCTCCATGCAAAACCAATATAATCCACTATTCAGCCTCTCTGGAAGGAAATTCTGCAATGGAGAGCTCAGGGAAGTCAGTTCAGCACTGACTCTCTCCCAGCTGCTCCCAACCTGCGAGGCTCCCTGGCCAGGCAGTTTTTCAGGGCTCTGTTGGGTCTGTGTGAGCCAAACCCATTCCAGCTCATTCCCTCCTCGACCAGGCCTAGGAGAGCAGCAGGGGTTATAAATAGCTCAGGCTGACTTTGCTCAGCAATAAAAGCAGCAAACAGGAGCCTCAATACCTCCTGGGCAGTGGAGGGAGACACATCTGAGCCAGCTGGAGGGAGCATCTGGGAGTGTTTGAAAATCAGGATGAATTGGGGTTTTGAGCTGAGGCACGGCATAGGTGGGTGCAGGGTCACCCAGCTGGTCTCTGATCCTCCAGAGATCGGAATCCAGATGTTCTCCTGCTGAAAAGCAGCTGTGACACAATGAGGAAGTGAAGCTCCCGTGCGCAGGAGGTAAAAGCAGGTGGGCTGGTTTGTGTGGGTGAGTTATTGAGGAAATAACCAGTGCCAGCAATGATTAATGAGGGTGGGAAAGAATTCTACAGCATTATAGAATCACGGGATGGTTTGGGTTGGGTCTTGAAGGCCATCCAGTTCCATCCCCCTGTCACGGGCAGGGCCACCCTCCACTAGACCAGGTTGCTCCAAGCCTTGTCCAACCCGGTCCTGGACACTTCCAGGGATGGAACAACTCAGCTGGGTTTAAAGCTGTTGCGTTTTGTTATCCCAGAAGGGCTTGTTTTGGTTTGGATTTCAGCAGGAGAGCTATTTTGAGAGTGTTTCTTTCTGTGGCCTGTGGCTGACACTGCACTGGAAAATGCTCGTTACCATTATTTTTTCTCAAGTGTATGGATTGCATCTTAATATAGATCCCGTGTCAGGAATGCTTTGTCTCCTGTGTGATCTCATGTACCCCCCCAGCTCATCCGGGGCTGAATAACACGTTCCTTGGCAGCTCCAGCAGCTGCCTACATGGAAAAAAGGAGGGAAGATTTCTGTATTTTTAGTTATTTTAATGCACTTCAACAGTCGGGAGCTGATTCCTGGGCCGTGCCAGGTCCTGGTGAGCGGCTCCAGGACACTCAGCTGGGAACAGCTGGGCTGCAGGCTGGACAGGCTTGGTTCCAAAATGCTTCATGCTAGGAGTTATCCAGGAGAATTGTGCTGATTCCTGCTGAGCAGGGAGACTCTGGGAGGACTCACCCCTCAGGACCACCCGAGGGAAGGGCTGGAGCTGTGTCAGGAGTGGCTTAAATGGATTTTGGGAAAAGGTTCTTCCCTCAGAGGGTGCTGGGCACAGCCCCGAGGCTGCCAGAGCTCCAGGAGTGTTTGGGTGACATTTTGAGGCACAGGGGGGATTGTTGGGGTGTCTGTGCAGGGCCGGGGGTTTGACTCCATGATCCCTGTGGGTGCCTCCCCACTTGGGACATTCCATGACTTTGGGGGCAGGTTTAGCCCAATCCCAGCCCTACAAGCGCTGTGCTGGTGACACAGCTGCACAGAGAAGCTGGCACCTTGTGACCCCGCATGAGCTAAAGTCAGAGCGACAGTCGGAACAGCTGGAAACGTGTTCCTGCTGTGATTGGTGACAAACACGATATCCAAGGAAGCCGTTTCACGAGCAAGGGCTGGATGGGAACTGACAAGTGCAAACAGAGCCATAAAAAGACACATATTTTGGCCTGTTCAGGTCTGTGTCCCCCTCCCTGCTGCCCTCAAGGCTATTCCCAGCTCTCCTGGGGTGACAGCAGAGCCGTGAGGGGTCTGCCCCGTTGGATGCAGTCCGGGATCCCAGAGTGTTTCAGTGGCACCATCCCCGTGCGAGGATTGTGTCAGCCCTGGGTGGGAGCTGAGCCGTGTCCAGGGTGGTGAATGGAGTGGGGCAAGGGGGAGTTTGGATGGGCAGGATCTGAACAGAAAACCAGGCAGGAGGTGGCCCTGATGGTTCTGAGGAGGTTTCAGAGGATGTCTGGAGACCACACGTCCTGCCCTGCTCACAGTCCCAGTTCACATCTTGCCCAAATCTGGGCACAGCCGGAGCTGAGCTGGTGCTCCTGCTCCGAGCTGCTGCGGGACAGGGGTGGCACACACTCAGTGATGGGGCTGCTGGACACATCTGGGTTTCCCAGGAACCCCCCTTCAGCCATAGCCTGGTCTCTGTTCAGTGTGTGAAGTATTATAAAGGGTTTCAAGGGTTGTCCAGGGAAATGCTGCCAAAGCGGGGCATCTGTGCAGTCCCAAGGCCCCACGGAAGGTTGGTTACGCTGTGTTCCTTAGAAAAGGGAAAGGAGAGGGCACAGGCAATAAGGAAGTGTGAAATGCAGGGGACAAAACGTTGGTTTTCAGGATCCCCACAGTCCCACTGCCTGGCTTTGGGCTGCTGCTGTGCACATCACTTTTCCAGCTTCCTGACGTCTCCCTGGGTCTGACGCTGCCGCGGAGGCTTTGATGTTTGTCCCGTGTAAAAGCTGGAATGCCTTGTTGTTAATGATTACTGCTTATTGCTTCCAGGGAAGTGAAGGGCGAGCTGCGCAGGGGACCCTGAGCTACTGCTTGTCCTGTTTGTTTTGGCTCTGCTTCCCAGAGGCATCTTTTTTTCTTTTTTTTTTTCCCCTTGAGCTCCAGATGAAGCAGGGATGAGGAAAACACGAGTCCTGTGAGTCCTTGGGAGCTGCACACAGCGCTCTGCAGCGGGGCTGTCCTCCCGTCCCTGGGGTGTCTCTGCTTGCAGCAGGGCCGTGTTTTTCCTCTCCCTGCCTTGCACAAGACTCATTCTCTCCATGGCTTTTTGCCCTCCAGGTGGAACCCCAGGCCTGCACGTTGCCATGCCAGTGTCCCTCCCAGCCGCTGCAGTGCCCTGCGGGTACCAGCCACGTGTGGGACGCCTGTGGCTGCTGCAAGGTGTGTGCCCGGCAGCTGGGCGAGCTCTGCTCCCTGCACAGGCCCTGTGACCATCACAAGGGACTCTACTGCGACTTCTCCAAATCCCACAGAGGCAGCGGGATCTGCTTAGGTGAGACCTGAACGTTCTGTCCTCGCGTGGTTTTTCCCGTGGTGCCTCCCGGAGCACCCCTCAGGATTTCCCTGGAGCTTCATCCAGGGTCAGGCAGGGAGATCAGTGGGAGCAGCAGAGCCCCTGGCACACACACAGCTGGCTGCCCACAGCTCCAGCCAGGCACGAGCGGGGCTGTGGGACTCTCCTGTGTGCTGTGACATCCTCAGGGAACATCCTCTACCCCTCTGGGTAAATACCACAATCGGATCTCGTACTGAAAGTGCTTTTCCTTGGAATATCCCACCCCAAATCCCTCTGCCTTGTGCCAGCCATGGCTGTTCTGCACTTGGCTGCTCCTGTGCAAGAGGCAGAGTGCATTTCTGGCTGTAGCTTGTGGGTGGAAGCAGAATGGAGCTGAGGTGCTCAGGTGTCACAGGAAAAGTGTCTTGGTTGGGACCAGCCCGAAGGCTGTCGGGAGAGAGATGGGAAGGGAACCATCAGGGAGAAACTTGCTTCATATTTGTGCAGTGTTATCCCATTCCACGCATTTCAGAGGAATCCTTTCCTTCCTGCAGAGACCTCGGAGGATCAGAAAGGTGGAGAGGATCCTGTAGTAGCTCTGAAGTTGGGGTCCTACAGGTGGCAGGGGGTGCAGGGAGCTGGCAGAGCTTTGTGGAGCAGCTCCTGGAGCTCTGCCGCGTTCCCTGAGGAAAAGGGCAAAAGTCTCCTTGGCTGCACTCGGTGTTTGGGGGCGGGTGGTGCCAGGCAGAGCCGGGCAATAAAGAGCTGGGTGGCTCCACGGGCGCCGTCATTTCGGAGTCTTAATTGGATCAGATCGGTGGGAAGGGGAGGTCATGGAGGGTAACGAAGGGCACAACGGAGCGATTGAGTTTGGAAAACACAGTCAGCCCCTGGAGGGGGCTGCTGTTCCTCGGGAGGGAGGGAACAGCGTGATCCGCTCAGCGGGGTGGGAGAGAGCTCAGCCTGAAAAACAGGGGAAGAGTGTTTAAAAATAAATATGAATGGTTGTGTAGAGGGAGGGTGGATGGATGGCTTCCACTCTGATGGAAAAAGTGAGGATTTGGAAATGGCTAAGTTGGAGCACAGGAGTATTTTTATCCCAATGACATTGAAAAGAGTTGCAAGAGGAGATGCAGGTCGGGATAGGAACAGTCCAGAAGGATTTGTGTCCCCTCAAGGGATGGGGATGGGATGGAAAGAGATTCTCACTCCTTGTTTGGTTCAAACACTTTCTGTCTGAAACAGTGTCCCCCGGGCAAGCAGGACTAAGGGGAAAACAGATCAGGTTTCCTGGGAAGCCTCCGCAAGCAGCCAAAAATGCTTTCTTTTGGTAACTTCCCCATAGAGGTTTGCATGGATTCCTTTCTATGTTTTTTTCTTTTTCTTAAGGTTCAGGATTGCAGAAAGCAGCAGCTGCTGAAAACTGTCCAAAATCAGGATTTCTGTCCTGTGAGCAACTCTGAGACTTCAACCTTTTATTTCAGGCTGAGAGAAAAAAATACATTAAATACATACATCAATATTAAAAAAAAAAAATCTCAAAACTTTCCATGACTTAATTAGAATACTCATTCAGCTGCGTCAAAACTTTCCCTTTCCATTCTATCAAAATATTTCATCTTGATCTTTACGGTATCTAAAATAATTACCAGAGCAAAACGCTTCCCTCTACAGATACTACCGCACGAGCATTTTGATTGAGCATAAAGGAAATCTCTCATATCAAATTGAAATGGTTCAGTTGGTTCTTCTTGAAAACATTCCTGATCTTAATCAGGCAAGAGATTTCTGCTGGAAAACTTCCACTGGGAACGTTCTGGTTAATGCAGTTGTAAGAGCTCGGGCCCATTGTTGCACCTGCAGAGCAAAGGTTGCTGCTCTGTGTCAGATATTGTTGAGTTTCCTTTTTTTTTCACCCATTTAAGTCTTATTGGGAAGGAGGGAGAGACTGGTAGGAGGTCTGGAGATGAGAGATCCAGAGATCAGAAGGGAGAGAACTCAGAAAAATCAGGGCCTGAAGAAGGAAGAGATTTATGCATCACAGAGGGGCCAAAAAGGTCAGCACCCCAAAGTGCCATTTTCCTTTGTAGGTGCCATTTGCCATGGGGGAGGCAGCTGTTCTTAGGAGAACGCTGCCTTTTGGTGTCCCAGGAGCGCTGAGGAGCAAAGCCATGCTCACGTGCCCTGTCAGGAATGTGTCAGCACCACTGCCGGGTCCCTCCGAGCTGGCTGGGAAGAACTCTGGCAGGGAAACAGGCTCCTCACAGGCTCCAAAGGCAAAATCAGAGTAGCTCATCCAAGTGGAGAAGGAATTTTTCTGGAGAATTTTGGAAGCACCAGCACTTGTGAAAAATCACTGTCGGGAACAGCCTTGGGCCCAGGGAGGCAAAATCCAGCGCTGGGATGGCAGAGCAGGGCAGGGTGGGCTCTGTCCCCGCTCAGGAGCTCCATGTCCCCAGGGCAAAGCTTCAACCTTCTGCTCACTCCTCCTCCTCCTCCTCTTCCTCCCGCAGCTCACGAGGGCGCGACGTGTGACCTGCTGGGCAGGATCTACCTCAACGGGGAGAGCTTCCAGCCCACGTGCAAGCTGCAGTGCATCTGCATGGACGGCGCCATCGGCTGCATCCCGCTCTGCTCCGACGACCTGCGCCTGCCGTCCCCCGAGTGCCCCAAGCCCCGCAGGGTGAAGCTGCGCGACAAGTGCTGCGAGGAGTGGGTGTGCGAGGAGGGCAGCGAGGAGAAGCGCCTTGGGACGGCCATGGCAGGTCAGTGGGGCACTGGGATGGCACCGGGAGCTGTTTGAGAAGAGGGGTGGGTTGGGGCTGGTTTTGGAGCTGGTGGTGGCTTTGGGCATCGTCATGGTGGGAGTGGGTACCAAGTGTTGGGCTCCAGAACTGGGCACCACGTCCAGCCCACCCAGCTGCTCTATCGCTCCCCTTCCCAGCTGGACGGGGAGGAGGAAATAAATGGAAAGTGGCTTGGAGGTTGAGATAAGGCAGCTGACTAAAGCAAAAGTGAAAGATTGCACGTGCGCAAGCAAAGAGATAAAAAATAGGTTTATTATTTACTTCCTATCATCAAGTGGTGTCCAGCCCATTCCTGGGAAGCAGGGCTTGAGCACGTGGAGCGGTTGCACAAATATTGTAGTGAATGCCCCTCCCACCCTTCCTCCTCCTTTCCTTAGCTTTATATCTGAGCTGACATCACACAGTCCGGAATATCCCCCTGGTGAGTTTGGGTCGGTGTCTTGGCAGTGTCCACCCCCAGGGTATTGCCCACTCCCAGCCCCTTGACTGGGGGGATGTTGGAGAGACAGCGCTGCTGCTGGGCCAGCCCTGCCCAGGAGTAGCCAAAAACCCTGGTGTGTTACCAGCACCTTCCCAGCTCCCACTGCAGAGCACAGCACCGGGACGGCTGCTCAGGGAACATCAACCCCAGCTCAGCCAGACCCAACACAAGGAGAAAACTCAGTGGTGCATTGGGAAGGCTGCTGTGTCCTGGAATGGAGCTGGGCTGTGTAGGAAATGACCCCGGCTCACCTGCAGCCCCTTCCTGCTGAGGGCCAAGCACCTCACAGGATGGGCCAGATCTTTGCTGCTGTTCCTGAAGCGTTAGACTGAGCTGGGAGCAGCCACAGAGCTGCCACGCTTTGTCCAAAGCCCTGAGCCTTGCCTTATGTCTTTTCCTCATGGCTCAGTGTTCAGAGAGGACCCAGCCCACAAGCCGGAGCTGAACAGCCTGCAGGAGAACTGCCTGGTGCAGACCACGGAGTGGAGCGCGTGTTCCCGGAGCTGCGGGATGGGCATCTCCTCCCGCGTCACCAACGACAACGCCCAGTGCCGCCTGGAGAAGGAGACCCGGCTCTGCATGGTCCGGCCCTGCGACTTCTCCGTGGTAAAAACCAAGGTACGGTGCCAGAGGAGAGGGGACACAGCACCCCAAATGCCGGGGACAGCTTTGGGAATGATCCCGGCTCATGGGGTTTGATCTGTGCTTCCACTTCCTCCGTGTCCCGTTGCCCAGGGAAGGGGTCAGAGCAGCTTTCCTGTCGTGTCCGTGTTAACCCATCCGCTCTCTCCCCAGAAGGGGAAGAAGTGCGTGCGGATGCCGAAGCCACGCCGGAGCTTCCACTTCGAGTTTTCGGGCTGCAGCAGCACCCGCTCCTACCGGCCCCGCTTCTGCGGCAGCTGCTCGGACGGGCGCTGCTGCACCCCCTTCCTGACCAGCACTGTGGACGTGGAGTTCCGCTGCCCCGAGGGCGACTCCTTCCACAGGAAGATGATGTTCATCAAGATGTGCTCCTGCCACCATGACTGCCCCCGAGACAACGACATCTTCCTGGCCACGTATCGCCGTCGGATGATCGGGGACCACATCAAGAGTGAGCGGCCATAGCCCTGCCCTGCCAGATCCGAGGTGTTCCGGAGGCTCTGCAGTGCTTTCCTGGCTGTGTCCCGGGACAGTGCAGCCTCTCTCTGCTCTGTGAGGAGCTGTGCCTTCCACAGCAGTGCCGTGCACACCAATGGGCCCAGTGGTTTTCCTGATGAGCCGAGGGGGAAGAGCCCCAGCTGCCCCCTGGCCCCCACCCACAGTGGTGCAAAGGGCAGTGAAGGAACCAGGAACAGGCTCGAGCTGCAAACTTGATTCAAATTCCCAGAGGGGAGAGTGGATCGAAGTCCTGTGGCTCCAGCCTGGCTCCAGCCCAGAGCACAATTCCTGATTCAGAGCCCAGGAGTTCCTCCAGCATGACCTGGGGCTGGACCAGGCTGCCAGACCGAGATGTGTCCCCTGCAGGTGCCGCTCTGGGCGGCTCTCAGTGCCTCGATGAGCATTTCATAGAACCATGGGGTGGTTTGGGTTGAAAGGCACTTTAAAGCTCATCTTGTTTCAACCCTCTGCCATGGACGGGGACACCTCCCACTGTCCCAGGCTGCTCCAAGCCCCATCCAACCTGGCCCTGGTCACTGCCAGGGATCCAGGGGCAGCCACAGCTTCTCTGGGCACCCTGTGCCAGGGCCTCCCTACCCTCACAGGGAGGAATTTCCTCCTCATCTTGTCAGAAATGAGTCCAGGGTGGGAGAGGGACGGGACCCCCCCAGCTCACACACGCACAGTGAGGCTGCAGCTGTTCCAGCTCTGGATTCTTTGCTCTGGATGTTTGTAAGTAGGAGGAACACTGTTCAGCTCTGGTCTCCCTGGAGAGTTTAAGGCACTGGCAAGAGAAATTCTCGTGTTTGTAAATGGAGCAGATCCCTCTTGGAGTTACTGGGGCAGTGCCATGGAGAGCTGTTGGCACTGGAGTCTCCAGCGGTGGGATTCCCTCCTGGCCAGAGCTGGCAGAGTCTCTCTGCCATTAAGGACACCCCACTGCCAGCCCATAGCTCCAGAAAGGCCACCAGTGCCCAGTGCCAGTGGTGTGTCCAGCAGCACCTTGGCAGCTCGGTGGGACTGCTAAGGTCTTGCCAGGTGTGGAGAAATCTTCTGATTTTTAGCAGAAACATCCAGGTACAGGACCTGATCCTGTTCCTTAAATCATCCCTGCCTATCACCATTGGAAATCACAAAGAATTCCTGTTCCAGCCAGGCAGAGCAACAGCCCCAAGGCTTCAGCTCACCATATCTCCCTCCCCCAAATCAGAGCCTGATGCCAAGGGACAGTCCCAACTGTCCCCAGCTGCTGCCCTGAACTTCCAGACTCTGCTGACACACCAGCTCAGGGCCCATATCCCATCCCAGCCCCTGTTCTTTCTCTCAGCCTGTGGCAGCTCCTGAACCTTCAGCCTCCTGTAATCGATTTGAACTGTAAATAATTTATCTGATGTTGTTTCTGTTTTTGAGGCCTTTGTACAGTCCCAGTTTCTCGTTGGCACAGCCCTGCTCAGGCCGTTTCCCCCTCTGAGCTTCTCTCCTGCCGTTCTGCGGCTGCCGAGCCTCAAGCCATGCTGAGGTTGCACTTTACTCAACACTAATAAATATCTCTTTATTTTTTATATCCCTGAACTCATCCCTTCGTGTGAGGCTCCTACTTGGTTCCCCCTCTGACCTTTCCCCAGTGCTGGGACCCTCTGGAGAGCTGAGGGCTGGGTGCTGGAGGGGAGGGAGTGACAGGGGGTCCTTTTTCCCCTCCCAAATAGCAGCAGGATTGATGTTGGTGTTTCACAGGCACCTCTGCAGCCCACAAAACACAGCTCCTCCCTCCGCTGCTTGGAGCGGGGACAAGCAGAGCCCCCCTCCGCCTGCTGAAGGACCCACAAGTCCTTAATACCCGATTAAAAATAACCCCGGGAGCAGATGTGAGCAGAAGTCGGTGATAACGGGGCCAGAACGCGAGGGGCTTTGCAGTGGCTTAACAGCTTATGGATTCATCCCCCTCTCATCACATTAGCCAGGGACTCACTCCCCCCGCTCCCACCGCGGCAGCACGGCAGGGCCGAGAGGCTCCCCCTGTCTCCAAACCTTCATCCTGCCCGGGGAAGGCTCCGAGCGTCCAGGGAGGGGAACAAACCCCTGTCACGTTCTGAGCTCGGGGCAGGATGCTCTGGGGCTGCAGAGCCCCTGCGAGAGGCAGCGGGGGACACGCAGTGACGCTCCTCGCCAGTGTCCCCAGGGCGGTGACCATTAGATGGCACCAGGCGCCTCCCCATGGGGACAGCCTGTCCCCGGGGCAGGGTGCGGGGCCGTGCGGGACCCCGGGGGTGCCGGGTGCACCCGCCTGCTCCAGCCCGGTGCCGGCAGCCAGTGCCACCGCAGGGCCACCAGTGCCACCGCCGCCAGGACAGCGGAGAGGGCAGCGCGACCCTTGGCAGCGCCGCCTCCGTGCCCGTCCTCGGGGAGGCCTCGTCCCCCGTTATCTCCTGAGCCGCCGCCTGCGCGGCACCGATAGCCCGGGCGTGGCCGCAGGGATGGGGTCGGGTTCGGGGGCACTGCAGTGACCCCGGCGCCCTTATCGGCTCCGGCCACGTCCTGCGGCGGGCTCGGGACGGGGACATCCCCGGCGCCTCCAGCCTCCAGTAGGGACGGGGTTTTCCCTAGGAAAACTTAGGAGAAAGGTGAAAATGAGCAAAACCAAATCGACAAAAGCCCCGATTCCGCCGGTCTGGGGGTGATTTGCGGCTCTGCCGTGGCGCGGGGGGAACCCGCGGGGGCGCCTTCTCCTTATATGGGCCTGTGACGTCACGGGGGGCGGGGGAGGAATCTTC